>PVIJ01005838.1:0-99074 GCA_004024925.1 Scalopus aquaticus | reverse complement strand
AAAAAAAAAAATGGAAAAAAAAAAAAAAGAAGGAAGGAAACAGATGGAGGCCAGAAGCAGCAGAAGGAGCAGAGAGACATGTGAAGAAGCTGCACTGGCCTGGACTGACTGAAACAGATGTGGGTGAGAGACCTGTGGGGAGCTGACAATGGCAACGCTGATCTTGACTTTCATTTTGCTCTTTTCCTCACAGACTTGTCTGTTTCTGACCCTTTTCAATGGGTCCCTGCTGACAGGTGCTTTAGACTCATGGCAGGCTTTCGGGGCTTGCTTTGGGCCAATCCCATTTGGGTGGACTTTTGCCCACGAGGTGATGGGTAACTTTGGGTGTTTAGTTTAGAAACTATATTCTTTTGTCTTTTCTGTATTATTACATTGTGTTAAAGTTTCTTTTCCACTGAAGGTTTTGTCTTGATGCAGCAGATGGCAGAACCTATTTAGAACGGGCAGGTTTGGGGGTTCTGGGGGTGCCCCGCTCCCTGCCCTGTAATAAATCAAGCCTTGGAACAAGTGAAGACAAAAGTGGTTGAATGAATTGTGTAAACTTCTTATTTGCATTCTAGATCAGATTTTAAGTTTTAGATATTTGCTGATGAATCTTTTTGTTGTTTTCTCTCCTCCTCATAGATTGCTTGTCCTTTCTTTTTTTTAATATGAACCTCATTTGGTTGATCTTTTGATAGTGTACAACTTGGATAATTTGAACTGCTAAATTCTTAATAAATTTGACATGAGGGGAAAAAAAAAAAGATATTTCTAATCTTTTAGTAACCTATATTCATAGCAAAACTATTTAAAATATCCAAGAGTTGGAAGCAATTCAAATGTCTGATAAACAAAATGTAGTAGGTATGAGATACTACTCATATATATGAGTAATATAAATATATGTATATGAGTACATGCATATGTAAATATATAAGTATATTAATATACACACATATTCATATACAATAGGCTATTATTCATGCTACAACATGGATGAAGCTTTAGAACATTGTGCCATGTGCAGTAAGCTAATTACAGAAGACAAATGCTGCATGAGATCACCTGTATGAGGTATCTAAAGTAGTCAAATTCATAGGAACAGAAAGTAGAATGGTGGTTTCTGGGACCCAATGGTAGGAGGGGAGGAAAAGAGATATTTTATGCACAAAAGAGTTTGAGGTTTGAAAGATTAAAAAAGCTCTATAGATCTGTTTCACAACAGCACAAATATACTTAGCCCAAGTCAACTTAAAGTGTTTAAGTGGTGTTATAGACAACATGTCCCCTCAAAATTCCTGTATTGAGATCACAACCCCCAGTGTGATGGCATCAGGAGGTGGGCTTTTGGAAGGGTTAGGAATGACACTTCAGGAGTGTCATTAATGCCCTGAGAGAAAAGACCCCTAAAGACTCTCTTGCCCCTTCTGCCATGTGAGGACACAGCAAGAAGTAGGCTGTCTGGAAGAACACCTTAACCAGAGCTCAGGTTTCCAGCTCCAAAATCTGTAAGAATTAAATTTCTGCTCTTTATAAGTCAGCGAGTCTGGGGTATTTTTGTTGTAACAGCCCAAACGGACAAAGAAAGGGCTTTTGGTTTTTTTTTTTTTTTTCCTATATTTTTTTTAAAAGAAAGAAATTAGATATATCTGGTCCTTGACACAGATGTACTGACTTATATGTCACTTCCTATTGAGTCCAATAATTGGGTAGGTAAGTTCTGATAGCTGACAAATCGCAGCATAATTAACATATGGCCTTTGCTTTAAATAGGGACTTTCCTACCTCTGTCATTAAAGCACTTAGTCTGTTGTATCTATAGCTATCTGTCACCCCTACCAGACTGTAGGCTCCTGAATGCCTGGGACTGTGTTTTGTGCAATTTTGTATCCCAGAAGGCAGGGCACATAGCAGCTGCTCAAAAAATATTTGGGTGACATTACAGTATCTGAAAGTACTGAGCTTTTTCAGTTACTGCATTTCAGTGCTTTCAGTCACTGCAAACCCAGAGGGGCCCTGGGTTCTGGTCCCATCACCTGCCTTCCAACAGTGTTGGCCTGTTCATCTGTTAAAAGGGAATATTTGGACAAAGCATGCTCCAAACTCTCCCTTAGCTCTCAATGTCTATTCTTATACATCAGTGGTTCTGAGACAACAATCTTGACTCATTCACAAATTTGAACACTTTCCTTTGGAATCCAACCCTAGAAGAGCTAGAACAACTGGGAGGTAGTAACCAAATCCTTAGATAGCCAAACAATACCCAAGGGAGGAGGACTAAATCATATTTTTGAATGACCACGCATGAATTTTGGGGATAGGAGGTGGATAATAATCATCCCCTCTAAGCATTTAAAAAAGCAATTACATTATATTCTGTAAAATTCTTTGCAGTCATCCTGAAGAAGCTAATTTTGCCATTTACTGGCTTTTTGGTAACAGATTATTTGGGGGATAAACTGAAAATGGAAGACTGTTCTACTTAAAAAACATAATTTACTTACTTTTCTCCTTAACAAAGAGCTGTGACTTAACATAATATTAAAGTTGCCAAGTTAGTGGACCTCATGACATAAAACTACTATATTAATTATTTTTCTCGAAAGTGTGTCTAGAACTTTGCGGCATTTTCTGGAAACACAATTAAGTACTTTCTCCTTATCTAAAAACTGAGTTGAGTGTGTGGATGTGTGCAGAGATTTCCAGTCCCTTGAATCTCAAGGGTGTTTGAAAATGTCTGAAATCTCTTTAAAGAGCATATTAACATGTATCCAAAAAGTTAGACTGTAATACTATTTAACTGCTCGATTTTTCCATTATGGGTCTGTCAGCAGGAATATGTTGCCCTATAGTACATGACAAGTGAAAACGCTGGTAACATTGTTTTTCATAGACAGAAAAAATACCAAAGAAGCAATTTCTTAGCTAAAATGTCACCTGTTAGATGTATAGGGCTCACTGTATTTTGTTGCCCTGGTAACGGATGGTGTAAAATGACTCCTTTGCACCGCTCCATCAGAGTGATTGCATCCTGTTTTTTCCATCATTTTACAAGAGGCTGTTTTCATTCTCCCTTCCTGACCATATTAAGTGTAAAGAGATTGAATTACTGTGCTGTACCCTCTCCATCCGATGTGGATTTAAGAGTTGATATTGATGTACTGAGAACTGTGTGCTTCTTCAAGAAAAAAAAAAAGCTACAAATTATAATGAATTTGACTTTTATGTATCGACCATTCAAGAGTTGAAGTAGGGTTTCTGCACCCAAGGGATAGACATGGCCTGATCAGCATTTTTCACTCGAACGAATCCAATTGATAAAGCAATATACTCAGTGTCACTTTGCTTCATCTCCAGATTTAACAATAGTCATGCTAAAAGTAGATACATTACTCTATAAATTTTACCCATAAAAAAAAAATGTGCTAGCCATGGCTTTCTACAGCTGCACTCCTTCCAACTTTTAACTGAGCAGGGCAAAAAGGAGGCCCATAGCAGAATTGTGCTGAGACCAGACACGTGTGGGCAATGTATATTCAGTACCTATCCATGAAAACTGGGACTCAGACACCGTTTTACTTCCTTGCCCCAAACCACTGAATCAGAAAGCACTTCGTGTGAAACGGACTTCTTACTCTCTCTTCAATGGAAATTACTCTCCTAACTGACATGCTACTTCATAATTATCCAGCTGTTTCACTCTGTCACTATGAATATCTTAATACCTCAAAAACTATTTACTTGAGATTTTCATTTGTCCCAGATTTGAAATAAAAGAGTGATTTACTTAAAGCAAGGTTTTCGTTAATGTACTTTGGGTAATTTAATTTTTGACCATTGCTACATAATACTTGTCAATTCACTATGTCTTTTTAAGAAACTCAGAGTTATAGAGACAAAACAAAAGAGAGATGTGAGAGAGCCTGCAGTTAACAGAGGACATTTTGCAAGAATGGGATAGTCTCTCCCTTGCCCTGCTCTGAGAGGGCAGTGAGGTTACCTATTTTATCTACTTAATACTTAAGTCCTAGGAAAAAGACCTCTAGTTAATTGCATTGCTTGAATTGCCTTTCAGAAGTTTATGTTAAAGACTGTTTTGAAGTCCTACTGCTTGATCACAGTTTGGAGAGGCAACAGATTCTGCCTGCACTGACAATTTGAATTACTGTGTATTTAGACTTTTTAAGTGACTTCAACCATGAAGATAAATGATAATTTCCCTTCACAGGGGAAACATTGCAAACATTTAAATTGCTAACAAATGACCTTTCTATTGTTTGATTATTCTTAATATGTGTACAACAGGAAACTGTAATATTGATCTGTACTTCTATACTTCGGTGGTAAGTTGACTCTCAAAGTTTCTTTGTTTAAGTCAATCTCTGTCTTTTTGTCTGATTCTCTATCTCTGTCTCACTCTCTCGGTGTCTCTTTTTCTCTTTCTCTCATTTCATCTGTCTTCTACCTCCAATTGCCTCTTGACCCAATTTCCTAAATTGCCTATATCCTAGAAATTCACTAATGTAAGGTGTCTTGGTCCCAAAGGTTCTCAAAGAAAATCCAGCTCAGCTTTTAAACCTCCATTTTCATTGACTTCTTCCTGTCACTGTAATTATATGTCTTCCGTCTGTGAATTTCTGCCAGTGGTTAACACCCTAAAGTAATGCTTCTTTAAGGTGGTCTCTAGCCCTGTAGCATCAGCAGCACCTGGGAACTAGTTAGGAATGATCAGACCCACCCTAGAGCTATAGAACCAGTAACTCTGGAGAGGGGGCCCTGTGATTTGTGTCTTTTAAGTCCTTCAGGTAATTCTGATGTTAGAATAGTGGGGACCACTTTTCTGATCCTCAATTTATTCACAGTCAGCCAATTGGAGTGATTATATCTATATCACATCCACAGCCATGGGTGAAACCGATTTCAAGTGACACAGCGATGACAAGTGGCTTCAGTGAGCTTTGTGCCCCACACCCCAAGAGTTGATTAGTTCTTAACTTACAAATCTTACAGAGTTTGGCGCATACCTTCATAACACCTTAAAGTCCTTTTTAGCGAGACCAATCAAACCATAAATACAGGAGGAACTGAGGCAAAACAGTGTCAGAATCAGCTTCATGGACTTCTCCTGTGGCTTACCACTAACTCTATGTTCTTCAGAAGTTCCTGCAGCCTCCATCTCCTCACTTGCAAGTGGTGATAAAGCCATCTAAGTCCTGGGAGTCATCAAAAGAGATCAGATGATAGCTGAGGATATGCTTTTTAAATTATAAAGAGCTACACAAACACAAGATTCTATTAATAACATAATCACTTTTTATCTTTAATGATAGCTTTAGAGTAATTACAAAGGATTTAGATAACGAAAGCTGACACCAAATGTCTTTATGTCTTTTTCTGCTCTGTGTTCTCCTGGAGAAATAAGAGGGTTTTTGATAAGGAGTTTTTTGGGTTTTTTTTCCTCTTTCTTTTTTTCTTCCTCAATTGGACTCTGGACTCCCTCTATAAATAGCCTGGCACCTAATGCCACCTGTGTGGGAGGTGGCATGAAAGAATAACTCTTATTTTATGCTCCATCATACAACTAGACTCTCACCCATATTTCAGGAAAGATTAGAGAATTGCCAGGGGTAAGTGCCTTATAAATATATTTCCTTTGCAAGACTATAAGACATGGAGAAACTGACACACATAGACCATCCTTTCTTGAATGTGTCATATCTTCCTGGGCTGGGGGTAATTGAGTGAGAAGTTTCATGATGATTAGGATGCTGACATCAAAGAATTATACATATATAGAGGAAAATTCACAGATCTCCTTCCAAAACTCACCCTAAACCCTCCACCCATCCTCAAATACATACCTGGCACTGAAAGATTTAGAGAGGCACTGGCCAATACAAAATAATGGAAGACACATTTGTAACTGAAATTTTTTAGTGTTTTAGTCACCTAAAAACAGGTGAAATTAATTTATTTAACCTGTTATTCCAACTGTTAGAATTTTAACATGACTTAATATAAATATAAAACCAATTTACATTTTCTGTATCATACTAGTCTTTAACATCTGATGTGTATGTTATCCTGAAGATCACGTCTTCATTTTGACTAACCACCTTCCGAATGCTCAATAGCAGCTGTGGCTATTGTATTGAATAATGGAAATTTAGAGAATTTTAATTTTATGTTTTTAAATTTGATGCATTCATTCATTACAATATGATTGATACTATAGTGGTAATTAGCACCTCTATCACATTACATAATTATTCTTTCTTTTTAGTGGTTAATATAATTAAATTCTAGTCCCTTAGGAAGTTTGATGATTATAATACAATGGTGCCTGTGTTCACAGTATTTACTATTTATTGCAAGTTTGCACCCTTAACAAACATCTGTCTGTCCACCCATCCCCAGATAGTCACCATTTTATTCTCTATTTGTACAAATTTTGCTTTTTAAAATTCCACATATAAGTGATACCATGCATATATGTCTTTGTCTTATCTCACTCAGCTTGGCAACTTCAGATTCCATCCACATTGTCACAAATAACAAGATGTCCTTCCTTATCATGGCTGAATAATATTCTTTTGTTTAAAGATGGAACTTAGAGACTCTTCATTTTAAAACTGCAGATTGGTAAAACATAGATACTCTTAAAAGTCAAAGTCCTCCAGAATGCCTTTGGGCAGCCAACTTCTGTGTGTATCCTTCTCTTCTCTCCCATGTTATTCTTTCCCTTTTCTCTTCTCCAATACACATATATACATTCTCACACTTCCCCATTAACATAGTCATGCCTTCACACACACCCTCACATAGTCACATACCCCCTCACACTCACATTCACTGTGTTTCTGTGGGACATGATTACCTGGCTGAACTTCTTTGCTCCTTTTCCCTTTCACAAGCGATTTTTTCTGTCTGTTTCTTAGGGGCTACACCTCTTCTACACTTTCTGACAGTCAGTGGAAGGTGATATGCAGCTTTGGATTATTAAATGCACTGCATTAATACCAAGTTGTGCTCCTGTCCTCTTCAACATGAGACTGAATGTCACCTTTCTGCAGGGCTGCCTGGAGTTGTTTCCACCTACCATTTCCCTAATTTTGTTAAGGTGAAAGAGGAAGACACAGAAGAAGAGTGAGAAAATTTGATGCATTTATGCATCATCCCTAACCTTTGGAGGACTGGAGACACTGTTTAGAGGGATAAACAAGTCCTTTAGCTCTTCTAAACATAAGTAATGTTCAGGATTTGGAAAAACAAGAAATTTTCTAGGGAAGCATAGTAAAATTATAAAGTAAAAAGTCACCTTTTAAACCTGTAAAAATTAGTATGTGTTAATTTTTCAAGGAAATGTGTGAAAATACCTATGCCGCCTAGAGGATCCCTTTATTGTTAAAAAGAAAAATCTGGCTTTTAAATAGCATCATCTCTTTAGGAACAGATAGTAACCATCTTGGGTAAACTCTCCATTGCCATTATATCCCAGCACCTTTTCACCCAACCCCATGTCCAGAGACCATCTTCCAAAATCTCCCTGAGAGGTCATACTTCCTGCCCCCATCATCTGCATGCACATAGCGGGTATTTTGCATCAGGACAGTGCTGACTAATTTAACCCTGTGATTTCACACAACTGGATAAAATTTTATGGTGCACTGTGATTGTAAATATGCCTCCTCTCATTCAGAGCCTGTGAAGACTGGAGGGCCATCACATCTTAATTGGGTAATTTCTTTTTTAGATCTCCAAAGGCAGGGTTGCTGTGTCAAAGGCACCTCGGCAGAGCAGGTCTTCTGATGCCAGCTGGTGTTAAAATGTTGGCAATTTCAAGAGGTCCCAGGACCTCATTCATAGACTGAATCTTTTAGAATTTCAAATAATTTTATTTAACTTGTTTTAAAACAGAGATTTGGGTCTATTATTTGGGCTAACCTATTTGCAGAAGGAAATATTTGGTTTCTAAGTTTTCTTCTGTTCCCATTTTCTCTCTTTTCCTGTTCCATGCACATTGTTCTTTTAGCGATTTCAACAAACTTCAAAATCATGTGTTTATACCAAACGAATTTGTTCAAGTTCATTTGCAGTTTGAACGTGTGCTTGGATATAGATATAAATATAATCACACACACACACACACACACACACACACACACAAACACATACAACTTAAAGCTCAGAGAAAGTGGGCTGGGTGTCTGAGTCCATAAATCGTACCAATTAAAATGTATTCCGCTGCTGCTGTTTTGCAGAGGACCCATAAGGCAAGGTAGATTTGGTTCAGAACAATGTAAAATTTATAGGAAGTAATCTTTGCCCAAAGCTTTGTGAACCTAACCAAAACAGAAGAAAGGGGATAAAGGAACTGTGGCAAGGAGGAGAGGGAGGTGGACAGAGGTAGGAAATAGCAGTTGGTGCCGTTCCCACCACTACAGAATCTGTGCAGCAAATTGTTGTGCTTTAAGGAGAAGTAGCAATCAGCACCGATTGAAATATCCCTGAATGCAGTTATAATGACATTCCTCTTCTCCCTCTTGTGTCTGGCACGATAGGCCATCATCAGAAATGTGCACCATCATGCAGGGTATACTTTCTAAAGACAGGAAGGGAGCTGCTTATGATCCCTGTACCAGGAACCTTCTGTGTGTGTGTGTGTGTGTGTGTGTGAGCATGTTCCCTGGGTCACTGGGACCCAGTGCTTTGGCTGGCGGCACACTTGAAATGCTGGGATGTTACCATCTTGAAAGTGAAATTCTTCATAATTTTGAATAAGGGACAGTGCATTTCATTTTACACTGGGCAGCACAAATTATGTAGCCAGTCCTAGATGTATCAAATATAGCTTGTAAAAGAGTATTTAATTGAAAAATACTCAGTCCACAGCTTCTCTGGCTAGGTAATCAGTAGCAGGGAAAATGAAATCAACAAATAGGGCATTGTCATATTTTATGAGGAGGTCCCTACTCCTGTCCTATCTGGTAACCAAAGATCTGTGAGGATATCAAACAACATTTCCCCAAAACTGGATCCCAGCTTTGTATCAAAGATCCAACAGGACTCTTCCTCATTCCTCTATTGATGGGGTTAAGTTATGTGGTACCCATGTCAAGTCACCTTAAACATAACTTGATGTGACAAGATATAACATAACCTGATTTTAAAAACAAAACAGGAGGAGAATTGGGGGAAAGGGAAAGTACCTTTTATTTAAAACGTCAAGGAAGATATGAGATAAATCTAGGAGACCAGAAGTGATCATAATAAAATGATTCTGCTAAATTATAAATGAAGCCTCTGCTTCCCTAACTCTTTCATCCATGGCTCTCAAGGCACCACAGCCTTGGCTACGCCGTCTTGTACTTTCTTTGCAGTTTCTCAATACAACATGTTTGTGTGTGAATGTGTCCTATCTTTCTTATTCAATAGTGAGAAGAGTCCATCACTAGTGGTTAGGTATGTAGAAAAAAATAAGTGCGTAAAGTTTTCAAAAAGGTTGTTAAGAAGATTGTTATCAAAGACTAAAGTATACAGGTGGTCATAAGAATTGAGAAAAAAGCCAAAAGTTCTTTCTTGAAAGTAATTGCTGTTAGTGACTTGAAGCAAGAAGCAGATGGCTTGGGGTGGGGGTGGGGGGGTTGAAGGTAATGTGTAAGATCATGTAACCTCACATTTAAAAGGTACTTCTGCTGCCAGAATGTGTCATTGATCCAGTGTGATTTTACAAAGGGAACTACAGCATTGAGGATGGCAAATTCTTCCTAGTAGCAGTGCTCCTGGGAAGTCTGTTGTCAGAAGCTGCAAACTCAGGATTCAGTTTCTTCTCAGGCAGGCTTAAATAAGTCAGTGATCTTTAAACCCTTTAAAATCTATAATAAGAGAAAATGTATGAAAACTATGAACCTGGGGAATTTTCGATCATCCTGGATTCCTAGTAGCGTTAAAATGACTCAGTCCACTAGTCAAGCAATTGACCTTGTTAATGAGACTTTTGTGGAGCCTGAAATCCCAAGCTGTGGATTCAGTATCTTTTGAGATCAGGCCCCCTCCTGTCACACAGGAAGGGAGACTAGTGTTGGCTCAACACCTTGCTCTTCACTAGATCTGAGACCACTCCGATAACCTGAACTTGGGCTATGTGATACACAGCTTTGCAGCCTGGAAGAGTGTCACCACTGGAGGTTTTAGAGCCTAATAACCTAGGTTCAAACCCCATACTGACCTTCCTCAAAGAAATGTAACTGTGAATGAGTGGTTTAACTCTTCTGTGACTCTATCGCATTACATATAAAATCTACACAGACACATACATTGTATAATACAAGATGCACCATCCTAATGCCAGGCCAACCCTAGCAGACACTCACTGAACATGAAATTGTTACTACTCCTATTATTATTTGTTATTATTATTATAATTATTATTATTATTAATAATTATTATTAATGATTATTATTAATTGTTACTACTCCTATCATTATTTTCATTATTGCATTGTAATTATATGGTTATGCTGGTCACTCTACTCATCTTAGCTAATCCTATTTTCAAGGACCAGTTGTCTAAAATAGGATCAATACAGTAAGTATATGCAATATATTAGTGATGTCGTTCTTTATCTGAAGTGTTTCCATTAGGAACAAGGAGGGGAGGAAGCTGTGAACCTGCCTGGCATATGTGTTCACTTAAGCTAAGTGCTAATGCACTGACATTGGCAGCAGGAGTGGTGGGCCTGGCAACCTTGTGGGGTTTCTAAAAGGGAGAGTTGGCAAAAGGGGAATTCAGATAGAGACAGGGATGCAAATAATCTTACAGCAAGCATTGTAACTTCTCCTGGGCACTTGGTTTATTTATAGTTCATAGCTGGCCTGAAAGGTAATAAGAAAATGACTTAATGGCACCTCCTCAGTCTGAATCAGGGCTTGCTTTTTCACCTGGAGAGAGCTCTGGACAAAATCCCAGTCAGTCTAATAGCCAGGCCATGTCAAGGGAGTGTTATGAGGGGTCACGTCCTCACCAGGAAGCTGTTGCCTCAAATGGCAGCCGGTGTGTCTTTGTTTGCTTTTTCCTATTCTTTTCTCTCTCTCACTGAGATGCAAGGCTGCCTGTGACCCTTGAGGGGAAGTCCTTGCTCTGTGAGCCATCCGATGGCTGAGCTATTTGGAGAGGGTCCAGGGAAACAGAAACTGCAGTGACTAAAGGTTTGGGCTAGGACCCATGAGGGAAAACTGAAAAAGAGGGTTAATTAGGCAGTCAGGAAAGACTGAGTGTTGTTGAACAAAGGTCTTCAGGTACACCCTGTGGAATCACACAGAGACTATAAAGCAGTTATGTGCTATCTCTACAGAGAACAGAACAAGAGGGACTAAATTCCAAGCAAAACAGCTCTAAGCCATCCCTTTGAGTCCATGGTCCCACTGAAATTTCCCCCTCCCAGCACACTTGCTGTGTTGTCTGTTTTCACAAGAGTATAAAGGAGCAGCAAGAACTCTCCTCACTAGGTCTCTGAAAGTTGGTAGAAGATGGGGTTCAATGGGGAGTTAGCCTAGCTATAGGCCCATGGCAACCTCCAAAGCTCTCTTTTTCAGTCCTAAGGATTCAATTTTTATCACCTTCACAACAACTTTTGCCTTTATCACATCCAAAGTAGAAATCTGCAAGGATTAATGAAGCAATATAAAATAAGATCAAACTCTAATTAAGTAAAGGGACTAAGCTGCTTTATTACCAACTTTGACCTGCAACTGGTTTACCAGTTTCTATCTGTGTTTTTCGAAGTCAGAATTATCCATGGCTAAAACTCAAGTCAACTTGTGTAGTGATAGCTCTATATCCCAACCTGACCCTAACAGCCTATCAGGGAACATCATCTACAGTAAGAGTGAGTTTTTCCTCATGGTGGCAAAGCTGGATTACCTTGGGTCCTTACAGTGATTGCAGATCTCAATCTTCTCTCTCCTAAATTGTGGACAGAGGGATGATGCCATCTCCAGCCACTATTGTTACTCACCTGTATTTTTCTTTTATTTATTAAATATCACATCTGTACATCAAAATAGCGACGCTGAGTCCTTGGATGGACCTACAGTGCAATTGTGGAGACAGTGGAATTTATTTTATTCCTCATTCCAGACAATAATCCTCTCCCATCTTCCCCACCATTTCCCAGTCATACCAAAGTAAAATGAATCAAGTAATTGTAGGGGGTTAGGAGATAGAATCTGTAACAGAGACTACTCTATTGGAGTATGCTTTAAAAAACTGAATGAATGATTTCAGAGCTAAAATGTAATTTTCTAGTTTGGGGTATTCATCCTCTGATCAATTATTGTGGTGTCTGTTGTTCCCCAGGAAATGGAGGAGTCATGGTACACAGAGATAAACAGAACAGCCCCCACCCATTTTTTTCAGAAACCTGAATAAGTATCTGTATTCATCTTTGTGAACAGGACAATAGATAAATGACCACTAGCAAAAAACAAAACAAAACAAAACAAAAAAAAAAAACATAAATAGAACAAAAGTTGGCCTGATTCAAGCAAATAGTACTGGCTCAAGTGTATGGTAGATGCGTCACAGAATTAGATATTCAAGGGCATTATTGCCCATGCCAGGAAGTATTCACCTTTTGCTACAGCTATTGAAGGGGGAGAGAGGGGCATGGAATTCTTACAATATGGTCATGATATGACTGGATGTGGATCCTTGTTCTTGTTGATTTTTCATTTTCATTTTTTAGGTTGGGGATTTTATTTTTTGTTTTTGTTTGCATATGATGTGTTGAGAGAATGGACTCTATTGAGGGGTGTTCTATAGGAGGGAGATAAATTATCAGCTATAAGACATAAAGAAAGAAGGGAGATGGTAAACTAAGACATGAAACTTAGAGAGGTGAGAAGGAAAACACTTTGAAAGATATTTGAAAAGCAGAAGTGACAGGACTTGTAATTCTCTGACATTTGTGCTTTCAAGACAAAGAGTAGCTGACAGTAACTGAGTTTTCTACCTCATTACAAAAAAAATTGTCAAGTACAGAGAAAGATCTCTGAAGGCCAGCAAATACAAATGAGTTGCCAAATTTTAGTAAGAGAAAAAGAATTATCCTGGTGACTCCAAGTTCTGCATCTCACTTCAAAACCTGGAAAGATACTTGAAGAAATCATCAGACTATCAGCTTGCTATCTTCTGTAAGAAAACCGGATTTTGAGTTGCCACCACAATGCTTTGGGAAGATCAGATTGTCCAGACCAGTGTCATTTCCTTGTGCGCTGGAGTGACAAGCCAAGGTGATACGAAGTAAGCAATAGTTGTAATCTACCTACCTTCTGCTAGAGTTTTGATTCTGATTTCATTTTCCATGACAGTCTTATTAACAAGTCAAGGCTACTTCTGAGATTGTGCTCCAAAGAAGGTTATAAAGGACAAACTGGAAGGGAAAAAACAAGGATTCCACTGTGGTTCCTCTAGTCATTATCTTTTCTCATGTCCATTGCTTCTTCATTTGAAAGAAGTTGCTAATCAAATTTCAGTGTAATAATAAGTAGAAGGAAGGCTTTTCTTCTTAAACATATATGAAGTAGAAATGAACAGGGGCTACAATGTGGGGTCAAGAAACAAGTTGGAGAGAATCCGATGAGATCATGGGAGTGAGCAAATAGCAGAGGTCATTCCTTGCACAAGTGTGGAAGTAGGCTGAATTCTCAGTAAAATCACAAACTTGTCCTTACGACATTCTCATCAGGATACATGTTAAAGTCTCAAATAGGTTTAAAATACCTGAGATAACTATTTGAGTGGTTTGATAGTACTCTATAATGGGAAAAATAGGAAAGCTTTGGGGGAAGGGATAAGATTTGAGTAGAAGAGAAAGCATGTGGGAATAATGGCCCTGATATCCATTTGGATTCATTACTCTCTCTAAAAACAGGTTGGATCCCCCAGATGTTATGACAGTTTCAGGGAAGAATACTTTTCCCATTCTAAATGATTTTATGTGGAGGATCTTTAGCTAGGATGGGATTTTCAAAGTGGGATTTCTGAACCAGCAGCATCCCCACCATCTGGGACTTATAAGAAGTGCAAGTGTTCAGATTCTAACCCAGATCAACTTATACAGAAACTGTTTTAACAAACACAGAAATGTGTGTTTTGATAAGCCTGCCAGGTAATTCTAACACACACTCAAGTCGAGAACCACTGGTCTCAAGGGGTTTTTTTAAGTGTCCTTAACCGGGTCTTCATGAACTTGGATGGGGAAAAAAATTCACTTTTATTTACATTAACCTCTAGTCCAACTTAGCATTTCGCTCCATTATAGAGGTAGTCAACAAACCAGAGGGGTGCTTAGTAGTATACATTACTGATAGGAATCAGAGATATTTTCATATCACATTCCAGTGGCTGTAGATATCTCAAAATATCATTAGTACTCTCTGCTACTTTGAAATTATGGTAATTATTAGACTTGCTGCAAGATCTTATGATTAGTGTGTTCATAAAGAAGCACACAGTACTGTATCTCAAGTTTTAAAAAAGATTTTGACAACTACATTGTACTATAATTGATTTTCTTTACAAGTCTATGGTTCTTATTTTATTAATGTAAACACTAACCCTGAAAAGAGGACCAGAGGCTTCTCTGGTCCACTGAAGAGGATTAGAGAATAAAAAATGTTAACCCCTGGCCTAGGGGTACACTGGCGTCTCCTCCTCCGCCCCTCAGGCTATATGCCCTGCAGGAGGAAAGGTGCTAATCTGAACAGTGAGTGATGGAGCTACAGGGAAAGCCTCACTCCATCCTGTCCCCTTCCCACTTGCTAATTCTGCCTGTGTGCAAATCTTACATGCCTGGCTGCCTGTTGCCAAGTAGTCAAAGCTTGACGGGGGTCCAGCTCTGCCCCTGGCTGGTTAGTATGTTTGTCTCATTCAGAGCTGAAGTACCAGAAAGCCCACTGATCTAATGCCACATGCTCCAATCCAGCTTTTACCACTTGTACAGCTAATATTTTCATCTCCAGCAGTCTGCCTCCTATCTGTCTCTTAACCGGTTCCAAATTCAGACATGGAAGAAAAGCATCATATATTGGCCTTCTAAACCTTCACCAGTCTTTATATATTTCTCTTTCTCTTATTTTTCTTGTGAGAATATACAAAAATAAAGGAGACAATGCAGGGAAGCAGGCAGCCTCATCTCCACCCGAGAGATTTTTTAATTACTCTTTAAGTAGCACTGGTACCAGATGCCAGACAGAAGCTACAGTGATGTACTTCCTTCTCAGTTGTCCTAGAATCAGGGCTATAAATTAGTTGGGTCATTGCCCTTTAAAAGAGGAAAATATGAGGTAATAATAGTCAAGGTCATCGTTGTGCATCCAATGAATTCTGTAAACCAGCTGTAAAGACTCTTCCTCAGTTACTGGCATGGAACCTAATACAGCTCCGCCGACACCGGCTAACTTTCTAGGTCTTCACATGAGAGTTCTTCTCTAAGCTGTTCTTTCATCTTTGCTGTTACTAATTTCTTGGGAAAATAGAATTCATCTGATTATGATCTAAAGAGGGCAATTGTGATTACAATATTTAGCTATCTGATATGCAAGGACTTAAAACCACCGAAATGTTGACTCCAGAATTTGACAGAAGCGCCCCTTACCAGTCTAGTTCCATACTAATATCTACTACCTGTAGAAACATTTACTGTGAATCAGGTGCTAGGGGTCATGGCTTTCCTTGTTTAGTTCACAGTAACCCTTTGAGATGGAAAAACCTTTTATTCGGATGAAGGCACTGACGTTTAAAGAGGTAACTTTCCCAAGGTCAGTGAAATTGGTAGGACTAGGACTTAAATCCAGGCTCAAACTCAGAAAACCCAGGTTCTTAGTTACTATCAGAGGTATTTGTCTCCTCCCTTTTTAACTTTATTTCACCATTCTTCTCCCAATTATCTTGTTATCTCAGTTCAGAATCCACGAGAACCTAGGGTGCCTGACTATTTTCGCAACATATCTAATTTAAATCTCACAACTATGATACGTGAGTCATCACCTCAATTACATATAGATAAGCAAACTGAGGCTTACTATGTAATTGACTTGGGGTCAGACCAAACAGCTAACAATGGAACAGAACTGTGATGCAAACCACAGTTTTAGCCTAAGTCAAAATTTTATAAATTCTGGTAATAAGCTCTGGTGACAAGGATTCTTCAGCCCAATAAATCCCACCAGAAGTAGCTGGCAGGCACACAGAGGATACAGCCTCAGGAATTTTAAATGCATTGGCGCACCAGTGCTTTTTGGAGTTCCAACCTACCTGCTTTTCCAGCAGGAATACTCATTTGTTTCCTCCAAATCCAAGCAAATTCTTCTAGTTACTAGTTCAGACAGATACTTTGTGTATCACATTGAAAGCATTTCTGTATGTGGCATATTACTCTTTTTGGAATTTTGAATGGAAAGACTGACATAATTGTCAAATCTCCCCATTCTGATGAAAAGTAAAGGCAGACTGGGAAAACAGACTCGGAGGAGAGCGGCTGTAAACTTTGTCAGCTTGTTAGCAGGAATCTTCAAGACACATCTCAAGGCTTGGTGGTCAACCATTCTCAGCATTAACACAATGTGACTGGTCTTCAGGGCATCAAAGAAAATGTATTCCCCCATTAAAAATTATCGCATAAAGATATTGGGAAATAAAGCCAAAATTGGGCTTAGTAGGCATAAAATGCACCATTCATTCTTTTGTTACTTAAAGGGTAAAACTGCTTTTTTTGAGCAACAGTTGCTTTTGGCCATCTTTTGCATGGAGGTATTCGACATAATTGTGCTAAGTAGTGTGAAAAGGGAACCTACTTCAAGGCTAACATGATAATGAGTATTATCTCAGAGACTAGAGGAAAAGCGGTTAATAATATAATTTTTCATGCTTTTTGTTGTTGTTCAGCTAAAAATAAAAGTCTCATTAAAGAGAGTTTAAATGAGTTATATTTTTCCTTTCCTCTCACAATTAATTTTTGTGCAGCCCAATTGAAATTTGCAATTCTGATACTATTATGTTGAACAGCGCAGCGTGAATTGGTTGGGAAACGGCAGAGGGCAGTGCTGAGCTGAAGCTGGCACTAGAACCTTGCTTCTGGCAGTAAAATTGTGCTTGTTATTAAATGAAATCTTAAGGCTAACTTAGCCACAGAGGAAATTAAACTGCTAATTATGTGTGTATAAACCACTAAAATGGGTCCAGTTGTTGCTCAAGATTTCAGAAACAACCACCTCTTCTCCTTGGTTTTAAAATATGTAATTATGCCTGGAAATAGTACCTATTAAAGATTTCACACAATTTTTTAAGAATCTTTGGAGTTATCTGTTTGCATAACCCATTCCTTTCTATGCAAATAAACAAAAGATGTAGTTTCAAATCATTTTTTTCTTCAAATCATTTATGCCAATATCCTAACAAAATCTGAGTCATTGAGACATGATGACCACATTATTTTCCTAGTACTTTCTTCTTAGTATTTCCGTAGAGAAAATCTCCAAGATTTGGAGAGAAGCTATTCTGATTTGGGCGGAACGGGAATGATGACTGTTTAAATGTGTCTTTGCATTTAGAAAGGGGATGGCTTTGCGAATTTATTCTCATGACAGGGAAATAAAAAATAGATACCTCATACCAAGTGAGGAATCAGTGGCTAGCCAGGATATTTTTGTGCTCTGTATAGCCTGGTAGCTGTCCATATAAGATCGGATAAGCAAAATTGAAATATTTTCAATGTTGGGTTTTAACAGAAATAGGAATAAACACTAACAGTGAATGTTCATGTTACAACAAATAATTTGAACAATTTGAATGGATAATACCATTCACTTTGCAAACTTTTTCATCTGAATCTCTTTTAAGTCCTTACTACTCAGTGTATTTCCTAGACCAGTAGTATCACCAGGAAGCTTGTTAGAAATACAGAATCTCTACCTAAGACAGAATCTGCATTTTAACCAGTCTGCAGAGGATTTGATTGCAGGCTCAAGTTTGAGAAGCACCACTTCAGGCCTTATCTCCAGCCATTTGCTTTCTCTGGAAAGGGCATCTCTCCTGCTTTTCTGTGGAGACAGTTCATAAAGCTTACAACAGCACACAATGATTTAGAATCAATTAAAGGAAGTTTTTGTGGTTGCAGTTGTTTTCTCCTTTGCAACAAATAAAGCCTTTTTGAAATCTTTAATGGATGCTTTTTTCCCAGCTGGTTTTAACTGGGCCTAAAACTCAGGCTGGTCATAACCTGTAATCCTGGTAGAATCAGTGCACAACCAGGAGATGGCATTTACATATTTCTTTTTAGCAGTCCTGGTCCTGCAGAAGACTAAAATGTTGTAGACTGACCACTCCTTCTACGGACTTGACCTTCCAGTTTGTTCTAACCTTTTTAGGAGTTCTATGAAAGGATGCTAATGACCTATTTTACTTGTCTATCAGGAGCTATGAACCAGAAGTCTCCCCTCACCCCCCCACCCCATCCTACCCCCATCCCCACCCCCTTCTACAAGCAAGGAGGGCAGCCAATCAAGCCAATCAAAGTAATGATGCTCTCCTCTTTAGAAAAGCGAGATTAATCCAAATCAATGATCTCCCACCTTGGCAATTTTAACTAAATACCTCAAGAAAGTAGAGAGATGTGAAGACCCATAGTCTTAGTCAGGCAAACCTCTTGGATGGGCAAGGCAGATGATACCTTTCAAGCTCGTTACTATCTTATCCTGCTGGGCTCTACAACTGACTCAAAGAGTAGCTGTAACTCAACTCAGCATTACAAAGAAACGCGGCTTTCAGGAAGGCAGAGAAGTCCCTGACTACGCAGCGGATGGCTTTATTCTAGCCATCGCTTCTACAGCCTTGATTAAATTGCTTCCCGCATTGTCTTTCTGTCTCTGTCGCAGTAATCACCAGAGGATCTAAACTGCCAGGATTTGAGGGCTGTACGGTGAGATAGTGAGATATTCAGGCTGCAGATTAAAGAGGCTTCCTTCCTGCCTCTGCTAGATGTATATTCTGTCTGGCGTGGACCGGCAGGGAACGCGGACTGGCGAACCATCTCCGAGGCGGCTACGGTGCTGGCCCCGGGAGCTTGGGAGCCCTCGGTGGCAGTAACCCCTGAACGCCTGAGACCGGCTCAACAAGAGGGGCTTCCTGGACAAGCTGCCTGTCTTCACAGATGTCCGCCCCTATCCACGGGTAGCAGAAGAAAAGGTCTTACGTAACTAAGGCCGGGCTTTCTCAAACAGAAACTGCGGTGGAAACAGGCCAGGTTTTATTTGACTTTGTGGGACCGACAAGACTCTTTACTGAAATGCTCCCTTTTTAGTGGAAATAAACTGTCCACAGTGATAGAGAAAAGCGCCTCAGCAACCAGAACAGGGTGTTTGAGCACGCCTTTGGAGATTGTTTGTTGGATTTGTTTTGTTTTGCAGCAGGCTTATTGCAGCATTATTTACATAGAATAAAATCCTTCATTTTTTTAATTGTGCAGTTCTGAGTATTGACAAGTGAAACCTACATGTAGAACATTTCCATTACCCTTCCCCCAAATCTCTCCAACCCATTTATCATCACCCCACCCCCAGCCCCTGGCAATCACTGATCTGTTTTTTGTCCTTAAGTGTTGCCTTTGTCCTGAAAGACATGTATTACTATTTTTTTAAAACAATAATCCTTCTGTTCACACAAGAAGTAACAAATAGGTTCAATTAGCACAATACAATGAATTAGAGCTGCAGCTGAGGTCTTAGGTACAGGCGGGTTCCACGCTGACTCCCCAACTTGCTCACCCTGATTTGGCATCTATTATCTTAGTTAAACCTGAGTTTTCTCATCTATTCAATGGGAGGAGAATAATCAGCAATAGTTACTCTTTACCACAGCATTTGGTGAGACTTGTGTAAATCACTGCTATGCACTACCCTACTCACGTAGCAACTAATTTTTATCATTCATGTCTTGTCACTTTTGATTAAGTCCTAGTGCCCATAATTAGAGGGTACATATCCAAAATCACACACATGTCTTGTCCTCCGCTGTACCTACATTTTAGTCTCATTCAGGCTGTTATTAAAAAAAAAAGAAAAGTAGCCTAGACTGGTTGGCTTATAAACAGTAAAACTTATTTCTCTCAATTCTGTAGGCTGGAAGTCCAAGATCAAATCAACATCATGTCTCATTAGATGAGGCACCACCATCTGATCCATAAACTGCTCTCTTCTCACTGTAGCCTCCTATGGCATGAAGGATGACAGATTTCTCTGGACATCTTTTATAAAGACACTAAACTCCATTCCTGATGCCGCTGCACTCATAACCTTCCTTAATCACCTCCCAAAGTCCCCTTTCCAAATACCATCACATTGGGGATTGTTTCAACATGAACTTGGGGGGAGTACACAAACATTCAGTCTATAGCAGTATATAACAGCTATGGAAACACATACAGTAAATAAAAAATATTAAACGTTACATTGAAAAAAGAAACACATTTGTTGTACTGATGTTCTATATAGAGGTATTCATAAATCATCTTTATCATTACTATATGTTTTTAAAATCTACATGAACAGTAATACTTTTTGTGTCCTTTGGTGACTTGTATTTTTCCTATTTAATATTTTGCTTTTTAGATTTATCCTTTATTTAACTATTAAATGACATTACATTTCATGAAAAGCCAGTCTCTTTATCCATTCTGCTGCCCAGGAACAGGTAGGGCATTTCTGTGTTTTTGCTGTACAAATGTACCAGCATTTCTTTGTCTGGAATGATATTCACCAAGCAAGGGAGTGGTTTCCTTGGGGGAGGAAGAAGAGAGGAGAAAAGGAGGCAGATGGAGGGCTTCAGATGTCCCTGTAGCTACCTTTAATATATTGTTTCTTTAAAAAAAAAAAATAAGAAAGAAATCAAGCATTGGAACAACAGAGCTAGAAAATTGTTATTATCTATTGATTCTGGATGATGAATCCATGAGTATGCATTATATTCAGTGTTCTCTATATTTTAAATTATTTTATAATTAAGAAGAAGATTAGATATAAAAAAATCAACACACACCAAGAAAAAATAATCAATGCTTCTATCCTGGAATATATAATCTTTTACGGTGTCACTGAATCTGTCCTCTTGAATTTTTCATAAATAATGAAATTTTGTCCATGGCCAACATAAAACATTTGTGACACATATCCTAGTTAGATTTGTAATAAAAAGTTGAGGCAAGCTTTCCCCCTGGTAAGTGCCACTCCTTTATCTATGATAACTGGACTCTGCAATGTTTTCCTGTAAGGATTGAGTTGCACTTTCCCCCTGCTGTTCTTGTTTTTTACTGTTGTGGTTGGAAGTAGGAATTTTGAGTACTAAGAAACATATGACAGAACCCCTTTAAAAATAACTAGATGAAGTTTGCATGCTAAAGAGAAAAGAGTTATGAGACATCTAGCAATTCATCTCTTCAAACTCTACTGTTAGCAGAACTTGGCAAATGCAGGCCACTAAGAAATAAGCTTGTTTTTGGAATAAACATGCTTTTGCCTTCATTTTACTCATCTTTGATAAAGGGAACGTGGCTTTGGACAGGAAATAGCTAAGCTTTGGAAATAGTTGTGAGCCTTAGCCCTTTCTTTCATCTTAATGCCTTTTCCCCTAGCATTTAATCCCACCTACCCCTTATTCTGTGACTACACTTATTATTATGCTCTTTGGATAACTAAGAAAACAAACAATTCTATGAAAATAGAGCTTCCACTGTTTCCTGGCTGAGGTGGCGTGGTGAGCCAGCCTGTTTCCCTGCCCCCTTGTGGCTTGATTACAGAATTCTTGCTGTGGTTACCCCCATGGCTCATTACTCTGCCTCTGAAATGCTGAAGAATGAGAGCTAAAAGATCAGCTTTGCCATTTAATGCAAAATAGATGGACACTTGATTTGTTATTGGCCTTTAATCTTATTGAGAGCATTTGCTCCACAAGGGATGTGAGCTCCAAAATGCTCCTGGCCATAAATGACCAGAGAAGACATGGACTTTAAGCCTATAAGATCCATGATTGCATTTCCTGTGGGCTATGTTTGTGTCTGAACTGTGGCAGTAGGCACTTGGGCAGAGTCATGAGTTTGGAAGCCTACTTTTCCATGAGTTTGTGACATCATCTCCAAGACAAACCCTCCTTATGAGAACCAACCCATAATTGTTCTATGATAATTTAGATTACACATTATCAGAGAATATCTGTTAGATGGAATTTAGAGGTGAGTGGATGTGTATAACCATGTAGCATGAGATACAACTTGCTCTCACTATGATGTAAGAGACAATTCTTAATGTTAAACAAAGACCAAAGAAGGATTGTATAGTCAGACTATAGCTGAAGGACTTTAAGACAGGACATAGATGAGAGCAAGTCAGGCAGGGAATAATTCTAAATTTATAACAGTACTGAAGCCAGTCAAATGTGATTATCATTTAATTTTGTTTCTCGAAGTATGCTCTTCCAAAATTTCTATTTACGAGGATTGGGCTGTAAATGTTATCACTGCCTTTGGATCCATCTATTTGTCTATCTATATGTGTGTGTGTGTGTGTGTACGCACGTGTGCGCATCCACACATTTATATCTTGGCTATACATATTGGAGATATATGTATGTGTATGTATGTATGCATGTCTGTGTGTATGTGTATACCCATATACAGAGCCACAGAATCAGTAGTGTCTCATATAAGAATTCTAATCTCCAAAGAAGATACTCTCTGTAGCAGTAATAAACTGCTTTACTGCTTCCTAATGCATCATGTGCCATCATCAACTTGTCCTTCAAGGCTGCTGGAGGCACCAGGTCACTGTGTCATAATGCAGTGTCAAAATGTCACAATAATATCAGTTGGTTGATGACAACAGGGATACAAGCCAAGCGGTACAGAAACACTTCAACACTTTTGTCATGCAGTGTATATATGATGTTATTTTCTGTATCAGTATTCAAAAAAGGTGCTTGAGAATAACATAGAAACTTAAAAATAAAGATGAATCTCTGCCCCCTTGACAATATGAGTTGTCATCTGGTTGCTATCCTCAGCTTATCAGGATATTCATATTTGATTCGTAGTTTGAATACTGTAAAACAAGAATAAGTCTACACTTATGCTAACTTTATAATTGTGCAAATTTGCACAATAATCATGGATCTCACCTTTACTCTATGGAGTACAAATAGTCGAATATATATTGATTACAATATGTAATGTATACAAGATGAATACTATTTCTTTTTATCTAATGTAAAACTCAGAAGACCTAAGGTAACAGTGTGTGTGCATATATACATATATGTACATATATGTATGTATATACACATGCATGCCTATATATGTATATATGATTATAGTCTAGAGGGAAAGAAAAGACTGATGTGAAATGACAATAACTATCTATTTATTTATTTTTTTAAAGATTGATTTATTTATACATACAGCTGGGGTACAGGCCAGAGGTGTGGAGCAGTGAGAGGCTTCACCAGAGACAGAGTGGGGAGCAGAACAGGCAGATCAGAAATACACTACTGAGGGGAGCAGCGGGTGAGGCAGGAGAGGTCTGCTGCACCATGTGGGATTCTCCCCGGCTGGGCGTCGAACTCGCATCGCTGCTGCCTACAGCTCTGCAGCGCAGCACTTAACCGCTGCGCCACCAGGGAGGCCCCAATAACTATCTTTTTAGATGCATCACTTTTCATTCTCCAAACTGATACAGATTTTCCTAATGAAACCGATGATGATATATACAGGTATGTTGATAGATAAAAATATATAGAACATAATTTCTCCATCCCTTACCTTTCCCCATCTCCTCTGTCTCCATCTAGTGGGGCCCTCTGTCTGTACCCTGACCATCACTCATTCTGCTACATTCTGCTATCTTATTCTGCTGGCTCCATTGAGTTTAGATGACATTTTGCTCATTTTAGATTAGGGATAGCCAATCATGACCCTGGCTTAATATTTCTAGGAATGTTTCCGTGGCCCACCTGAATACATAGCATCATCTGGGATGCTTACTAAAAGTGGTCGTTGTAGTAACTACCTCAGACTATTGAGACATATCTGTTATTAACAGTTCTCCCCTTCTCCAGTGTTCTTATACACACTCAAATTTGAAACCGACTTCCCTAAAGCAGTGATCCTCAGTAAGAACTACATAAACCTAAGGAGTTTATTAAAAATGCAGACAGAGTTACTAGAGAACTGGCAACTCCTATTTTGGACTATGGTGGTTATGGTGATGGATGGGAGTTCAAATTATCCCACCACATCCCAATTTGGAAATAATGATATTAAACCCACTAAGTAGCTCTACTGCAAGAACTGAAAATCACTGCCAGAGAAATCAAGTACTAGGGGGTTTCCTTTCCCAGGAATGCATTGAAATTAAGACTATGTTGAGAACAGTTACCTTTGGATTTTTTTGAATTCCCGAAAGCAGTAGTTAGAAGGAAAAAGAGAGATTAGCTCTTTGACTAATTTTTATATTATTAAAAGATTTAACTATACATACTAACAAATGAAATAAACTAAGTGAATTTCTAATATAATAAAAATGATTAATAAACATATCACAAGGTGTTTTTAGTTATATGCAAAGTAATCATTTTGGGGATCAAATAAGTTCAACTGGCCCTCAAGTAACTTTTGTTTAATACAGTTTCATTTTAACATTGATGAGAGAAAAGTTATTTCCTTGCCAGGACCACTGTCTGTGTGAAGTCAGCACATTCTTCCTATGCCTGTGTGGATTTCTCTAGGTAATCTAGTTTCCTCTGACATCCCAAAGATGTGCATACTAGGTCCACAGGCATGTCTGAATTGGCCCAGTCTGAGTGTGTGTGTTATGTGCCTGTGACGTAATGATTTCCCAACCTGCCTTGTGCCCTAAATTGCTGGGTGGTCTTTGGTTACCTGGAACCTTAAAACAGATAGGGAAAAGCAGATAGGGAAAAGAAAGAATGAATAAATACAAAGTATTGTTCAACATTAGAAGTTTTTTTGGGTTTTTATGTAGAAGCTGGTAATGAGTTTATGACCAGAAATATACCCTAGGGATCTAACTCTTCTTTCTATCCATTTACCTATGGTGAAATTGGTGTCATTATAGGTTTTTCTTTAAACTTGTCACTTCCAAGAGCTTGTTACCTATGTTAAGTGAGGACTCGCTGTGTACAAATAGCCAATTTTTTTTTATAAGTTGTTACTTGTGGTGGCCATGAAAATGTAGCACTCAGCAGCCACCATATTCTCACCAAAGACATACGCCATGTAGGCTACTCCTAGCCAGTGCATAAACAGAGTGGTAATAAGTCAGGTCCACTCCAGTGAGATGCACATGTCTGGATAGTATGACCTTTAGCTCAAGGACTTTCCCGCTGGACTGGTTGCATCTTTGTTGGAAGTGTATTACAGTCCATTACTCTTCCTACTCCATGCTCCTTCTTTCCCTCATTTCTCCCACAAGTGTTCTAGCTGCATCACACTCTGACTGAAGACTTTCTCTGCCTCCTCACACTCCCTCTCGCCATCTTATTCTCTCCCCTAATAAATCTGCTCCTCATTAATCTTGTCTTGACATCTATTTCTTGGCAAACCTGAACTGAAACAGTGCTTTATTGAAATCGCAAATGTTTTCTGTCCACTCCACCAAACACACATCCACACACGTGGTGGTAGATCTCTCATACTTTCCTCAAATGACCTTCCTCTTTATGACCATTAGAATTGCTCTCTCCCCTCCTGAATTCCATTCTTAACCTCTCCTATTCTGGTAAATGTCAATGAATGGTAACTGCATTTTTTTAGATAAAATATCCTCTTTTAGCATCTTAATTATACATTCTAGCCTCTTTTTTAATACAATGCTTCAAACAGTAAAGATGCAAAGCATTTTTAAAGACCTCTAAAGATTACTTTTAGTTGTGGGAACTTCGGTACCTAGTCAAGGGGATATTTGGGAGTTAGATGCTCCTCAAATCCCACTCTGTAGGTAACTATTTACAGAGTTATTTCTGTGTAATGTTGCCTCATCCTCCCCTCCCCTTTCTATTACCATTCCTAGAAAAGTTTTACTTCCTCTCTAAATTACCTATGATAATGCCATTTCTTGTCTCCCAAAAGAAGAAAGCAAGTTTAAAAGTTGCATTTGTTTGAGCACTGTAAGCTATGATGTAGGAGAAATTAGAATCTATTCAATGGTATGGCTTAATATAAGTAGTGTCATTCAGTCTGTATAAGGTAGGAAAAATGGAGAGATGGGAACAAATCCCACAGCTGTCTTTATTAACTTTCAACATGCTGTAGTCATTGTTTACTCAATTAGACCTTTTGTATCTCAGATAATATAGGAAGTAAGTTGATACCCTAAGCTGGTAATCAATGCAAACAGCTTCTGAATATTGAACATTATAGTATTTAAGGCCTCTGGTAGATAAAATAGTGCTTTCCAATTTTTCTGTGTATTCAAGATGTTTTCAAAAGAATTAGTCCTTTTTAACTGGATAGTGAAGTGATCATTTAAAAACTGGTAAGTAAATTTTTCAAATTAGAGCTAACATTCTTCTAATTATCTCTTCACTTATACTCAACTAATTCATTTACTTAGTCTTCTTACTTGCTAAATTTGGATGAAAATTCAGCATTTACTTTGAAAGATTGGTAACTATTGCAATTGAAAGGTAATAAAAAGTAAACGTAAAAGTGGTTGTATCTGCCAAGCAAGAAGTGGAGTTACAAGTCTATTATGCCAGCTAGTTGGTGAGTTTTCTTAGTGGTAGAATCACACACTTTCATACAGTATCTTACCCATTTTAACAATTTTATCCTCTTTGTACAGACATTCTTAATTCAGACAGAATAACCTTGGGGCAGCAGTGAGGAAGCATATAAATTTAATAGATGACACATCACTAAAGAAAACAACCTGTCTTATAAGTTCTTCAAATACGATTATAATTTGAATCTAGGCTACCTTTTTGAAATTATATTTCTGATGCCTTTTGCACATATTGTATATACCAGTCAAACCAGGAAACTCATATTTCTTAAAGCAATATGTGGGCATACTGACCTCTGAGCCTTTGCTCATACTATCCCATCTGTGTAGAAAACAATTGCAGCACCCAGCCCTTAGAAACCACCATTCTACTATCTGTTCTTAAGAGTTTGACTTTGTTAGATTTTGTATATAAGTGAGGTCCTACAGTATTTGTCTTATTTCACTGAGCATAATGGTGACTATAGTTAACAATACTATAACATATACTTAAAACACCTAGTAAGTATACCTGAAATGTTCTCTACACACACACACACACACACACACACACACACACACACACACACACACACACACACAAGTATATGAGTTGATAGATGTATCAACTAACCTGACTGTGACTATTTTACACATACCTGTATGTCAAATCATCACTTATATCCCTTAAACTTATGTGATGCTATGTGTCAGTTAACTCTCAATAAAGTTTGAGGAGAATACAATGCAGTCCAGCTTTTAAGGACCAATTTATACTTCACTTTTCCATCATGATCTCTATGAATTTCCAAGTAAGAAATGGCCCCTATATCCTTTAAAAAAAAAAATAAGACACAGCATAGTTTATAAGCACAGATTCTGGAGCTGGACTCTGGATTAAAATCCCAGCTCGAGCATTGTATCACCCTGAGCAAGTCACTGTCCTCCTCTGTTAAATGGAGGTAAAATAAAGTTTCAACATAATTGATTTCAGCATTAAATTAGATAAGTCATGATTATAATGCTTATGATTTTGGGTAATGTTCATTATAAAGACAGCTTTATAATGTATCTGTTTCTTTACAAGATTTCTCTCTCCTCCAGGTTAGGAATTTGTGCTTTACCACTTTAGCCACTATAGTTACATATGAATAGTGGATATAGTGTGTTTTCAGTGACTTTTTTTTGGTAAATCAATGAAGCAGAGTTAATGAATTCTGACTTCTTTGTCTATTCTTACAATAATTAATCCCATTTAGGAGTAAAAGTAACAGTCATAAGGATAGCAAGTGTGGTATGAGGTTAAGTGAGAATTTTAACTTTAGAGACATACCTGGATATGGTTTAATGAGGTAAACTTTTGAGATAGTTTCCATTTTTCCTTTCCCTGCATACTTCCTTTCTAAGGTTCCTTTCATGAGTGAAAATACTTAGGTCAGTCTTAAAGCCAACATATTCCTTTTTTTAAAAAGATTTATTTATTTATGCATACAGGCCAGAGGCGTGGGGCAGCGAGAGGGTTCACCAGAGACAGAGTGGGGAGCAGAACAGGCAGATCGTCGGAAATACACTGCTGAGGGCAGCAGCGGGCAGGCAGGAGAGGTCTGCTGCGGCATGTGGGAATCTCCCCACAGGGTGTAGAACTCGCGTTGCTGCTGCAGACAGTTCCACAGCGCAGCGCTTAATTGCAGCGCCACCAGGGAGGCCCGCCAACATATTCTAATATGTACTAGTACGGAGAAAGGAAACCTCGAGAAGTTGTTAACCAAGAAATTCACAGGGAACCCAATACCCAGCTATGTATGTATGTGAAACTCAGATGATAACTCTGACCAGTAACTACCACTGCTGGTTTCCTTCCAGACTGCAGTCTCTTGCACCAAACCAAAATCTATCTTCTTCCTTTGAATGTATACCTGGAAATCAATTTTGAATGCTTTCCTCATTGTTAGCCAAAACATACTGATATGTATTATATATGAATCCCTTGTGAACATAATACTTCTTTCTATAGATGACTGCTGATTAAATATTTGCAACATTCTGTATGATTATTTTTAATATGTACATCTGATTTTATCCCGGGAGAACACATCTCTAATATGACCATGAAAATTAACAGTAACTGAATTTTGAGACAGAGAATTTTGCTTAAGTTCTTTGTAGATGAGATGTGTTCTATTTCTGTCGGGTGACTAGGCTAAAAAGGTGCTTCAATATTCCTAGAGACTATTTTCTCTTTACCCTTGTTTTTGATTATTTTAATCAAAGGAAGGAATAAATAGGCTTCCTTACAACCCACACACTCTCAATTAGTTATCAGGACATAACCAAAGAATAGAGCCCGAGAAGGGAAAGCAAGGGTAAAGAAATGTTATATTTTAGTTGTCATTTGAAATATTCTTTTAAAAATATAGATTGCACTACATTCACTTTGAATTAAATCATTAATATTTTTTATCCAGGAAACTTTGCTTAAGAGATCCTTGGATTTTCTAAATAGATTCTAAGTAAGAAGTGGTATTTTTGGTACTCAGACAGTAGCAGGGAATATTTGTTTTCATGCCATTCTTTCATAACCATTTTGATGTGTACAATGTGATGGTCAAATTGTTAGGGGCATCCATGTTATTTATTATGGTTTATGTCAGTAGTTTTTAGGATGTCTTAAATTAGTGCTCCTGTATTTATTCACTGGTATTTCAGTATAAAGTTTACATGATGCAAACCCTTATTATAAATACTACTTGTGCTCTTACATATAAAAGATAAAAGGTAACAGGTAACCTAAATCCCAACCACCCAACTTTCAAGCCACTAAATTTATTATTAACAATCTCTTTGGAAACAGTATTCCCTCAAGCTGGGGCCATGTATTATTCACCTTTCAATGTTCAGAGCTATGTGTGATGAGTTTGCAGTGAAGGATCAATAAATATTTGTCAAAAGGAATTTTCTAAATGAATATATAGTGTTATTATAAGGAATTAGTTATGTTAGTTATCCCCATGTGATACATGAGCACCTTTAGGCATATTGGCTGGGTGAATGCCCTGTTAATTTTATGGCACTATGAAAAATGCATCTCCTAAACATACAGCAAAGTTGCTGCAAGGTTTCTAAGTAGAAATAACTACTGGGTATTCACCGCATGCATCAGATGCTACACTAAGTGTTGTGCTTGTATTCTCTTGTTTAATCCATACGTCCATCCAACTGAGTTCTGTTGTTAACCTAGGTTTACAAGATACAGTCAAATAACAGTTTTGCTATTGTTTAGAACTTGTTCAATATCATAGCTCTTAAGTGATAGATCTGGGTTTCAGAGCAGGAAAGTCTGACTTTGAACTGAAATCTAGGTAGTCATGATGCTATTGCATTTTAAATAGACTCAGAAAATATGTATTTTGTACAAGAAACCAGATGGAAATCATGTACTTCAAAGCCCACTCATTCATTTGGTTAATAAATATTTAGCATGCATCTACACTGTGAGGTTTTTCAATAGTCTCTTATTAGAATTTCAAATCTGAAGAGAGCAACAGCTCCTGTCCTCAATGTGTTCACAGCTTTTTAGAGGGTGTTTCAGCATGGTGAAGACTATGCTAGAGGTTTGAACAATGACAGTGAGATCAGCTTCAAGAGGTCCTCAGTCTACCCAGGTGGGCCTGAGATTGCTTCATAATAGAGTGAGGGTATGTCTTATAGGATGAGCTGGAGTTTCCCAGGAACAAAAGACTTGGAGTGTTCTAGACAGAAGACCAGCCTCTGGAAAGATGCAGAGATGAGAAATAGCATGGCTAACGTTTGGGGGAATTGAAAGTGGTATAGTGAAAACATAGACTGTGAGCAGCAAATTGTCGAAAGTTTACTGAAGACTTTACGTTCAAGCTCACACACTCTGTTCATGGCGCCCAGATTTTTCAAAGGGGCATCCAAGAGTCAAAAGTGTCAGCGCAGTCTTATGGTGTGTGCTGGTAGCAGCTCAAGGTTAAGACATGCTCTTGCATCTATCAAAATGTTACTGTTTGTCTCCCCTTGTACTCGGTGTCCTTCCATAGAAATAATTCACATTCCATTTCTTACATTAGTTCTGTAAGGAAATTTTAATTAATCATACTAGCAATTCCAGGTTGACCAACAAAAAGAAAAAAAATTCAGGCTTCATGTGGTTGGTAAAGATGATGGATATTCCCTTCTTTTTGAATAGTTTTGCCAGGCATGATTGATTTAATAACAGGTAGGTTTCATTTTAATGCTAGTGACAATTGGGGGAAGGGTTGGCAAGGAGAATAAGAGAGTGGTAGTCTGTAGCAGATATTTAACAAAGACAGCCTAAAAAATCAATATTAATCCTTTGCTGGCAGCTGAAAATTTCAGACAACTTAAGCAGATGAATGGACCGCAATGTCAGTCAGTAGCATTCGCCTATTCATTGGCTCATTCTTGGACTAAATGAGAACTATTGTTGATTAAAAATCCATCCCAGGGATGGCACTACATGTTAAATGGTTCTTATTTTCTCCTGGGTCAGAAAATGTTCCTCTTTTTGCCTTTTCAGGTCTTTCTTTAGTCTCATCAAATTCCAAGTAATGCTTCTCCTGAGGGAAAATTCTTAACTAGACCTTTTGAGCTTACAGAGTTTCCTCCCACCTACAAAGCAGGTGGCTGCTTGGACCCCTCCCTACCTGGAGAGTGCATCTCCTATACATTGCCACACATCATCCAAAACTGTGAAAGCTGCAGAGAGCAGCTCTATAGAACAAATCAAACCTCAGGCACCGCCCTGAGGCTGGATTTCTTATCCTTGTCTGTGCCTGTTCGTAGAAGTTTCATGGCGTTACTGTAAAGAAAATTTTAAAAAATCTGTGAACTTTCTAGATTTAGAATATATTCTAAATATCTTTGATATATTTACATGCTAAGTGTATGCCAGTGTCACTATAATTCTGTCTAACTGCATAGGGACCTGCAGGGCTAGATCTTATGATAGGCCTGAAACTGGATGCTTGGAAAAAATGAACTTTGAACTGGTTAATTTTCCAAGAAATGCTTAGTAATTTCCTTTGGTTTTTACCTGTTCCTTGCATCTGGTTAAAAGAAACATACCTGTAGTATTTAAAACAACAGGGAGGGTGCAAAAGAGATTAAAACCACCTGTGTGAGAAGATGGAAGAATCTTTGTGTCAGTCAAGGATAGCTGTGCATCTTTGTGAGAACTTGATGAATGAAGATGCACCCTCTGTCGCTGTAGTGCTATAGTGTCCCCTGATCAATGTAGCCTTTTTATTTGGAGATGTCCTCGTAGCATTCATTAAGTATGTCCTTGTGTTTTTGATCTACATTGTGGAATTTTCCTCTCTTTTCATGTTTTTCTTTCAATCAGATCTTTGTAATCATTGAGACAATGTCCAAAAAATTCAATTTATAGGACTGTCCTTTTGACACCATTAACTGGAAAAGGTCTTTAAAATGTGAGTTTTCCAAGATCTCTTTGTTAAGAAAGTGATGGAGGGAAATCTCCATAATGTAATTCCTCACAGGGCTATCCAGTGTCAGACAGAATGAAAGGAGATCATCAAAATATATAAAAGACTGTCATTCTAGGAGTCAGACCCTGGTGTTTATTTCACATCCTAGGGGAAGTGGATTCCTGCTTTCCCCCCTTCCTTCTCCTTCATTTTCTGAAAAGAACAAATTGAAAATTTCAGTTAGGAAAGTTTATAGAATCAGAAGTCCAAAACCTAAGCAAAAGTTTGGTGTAATTACAAAGAACCTCAAAAATGGATCCACTATTACCAGAATTAGTAAACAGTGAGTAGGAAAAAGAATTTAGCTCATAAATTTTTTTCCTTCTTTTTTTTCTTTAATTTTATTTAATTTATATCCTTTACATTACTATGTATCCCCCATAAGTTTCTCACCACCAATTCACCCGTGAACCATCGCCATAGTCCCTTGTCTCTTTTTTACCCTATTTTGGTCCCTCTTCCTCCTCCTCCCCTTCAGAATGTCTCTTTTGTGTGGTTGCTTGCTAGTTTTTGTTTTTGTTTTTGATTTGTGTGCTATTCTTCTGATTTCTCATTTGGCTCTCTTATATTCCTCCTATAAGTGATACCATTTGATATTTTTCTTTTTCCGTCTGGCTTATTTTGCTGAGCATGATCCCTTGTAGCTCTATCCATGTTGCTGCAAATTACATTCGTCTATCATTTTTGATTACTGAGTAGTATTCCATTATGTGCATGTAACATATCTTCTTAATATTGTCATCAACTTTTGGGCATTTGGGTTGTTTCCATATTTGAGCTATTATAAATAGTGCTATAGGCACAAAACTAGATGCCCTACATTACTGTCTTGTCAGACACTCACAGCTTTTGCGAGCTTGCTGTCTCTTATACCATGGTAGAGGATGCCAGCTGGACTCAGTCAGGTTAACACTATTAGTGAGGGATGTAACAAACATGAAGTCAGATGTCCCTGATTCCAAAGTTGTCATTTCAAGGCATCATACAATTATTAAAAGTTTCTAGCATATGATAAAGTCAAACTAAATTAATAAGTCCTCCTTAATGTCTTGCTTTCTTTCATACTTCACATTCAAACCTTGAAGCTATATCTCTACATTTATATATAGAGTCCTCTCTGTTGCTCTTATGTTACTATAGATATCAGCATCTCGTTCCTCGATAGGAGATATCCTTCTAGCGGGTCTCCCTGTGATTACCCTTGTCCTCATATTGTCTAGCCCTGACATAGAATATTGAATGGACCTTTTCAAATGCCAGACCAAATCACACTTATGCTTTAAGCTATCCAGTGGCCCCCTACTTCATTCAAAGTGAAAGGTCACTATATTTCACCAGAGGTAAACGCCACGTTCTCAGTCCCTCCACAGAAGTAGCTAGTAATCTGGCCAAAATTGATGAATAAACTTTTGTAGAATTTTTGGAGTCTAGTCAAAAACAACAATCAAAGGAAATGAGAATCTGCTGTAATGCAGTAAGAGACAGTAATGGCATTTTTAAAATAGATTTTATTTTTTAGAGTAGTTTTAGATTTTCAGCATAATTGAGCAGAAAGTACAGAATGTTTCCATATACTCTCTGCCATACTTACACACAGAGTCTCCCCCACTATCAGTATACCACACCGTAGGAATACATTTGTTCAACACTCAATGGATTTGCTTTGATTTATTGTTATCACCTAAGGTCCATAGTTTGCATTAGGATTCACTCTTCATACCATTAATTTCCATGAGTTTTGACAAATACCCACCATTATAGACTCATACAAAATAGTTTCCCTCCCCTAAACCCTCTGTGCTCTGGCTTTTATCCCTCACTCCCATATGATCCTTTACAATGAAATATACACAAAATAATAGAAAGCACTTATAAAAAATATTTGTACACAACTGTTTGTAGAATCACGATTCACAGTAGACAAAAGGTAGAAACAATCCAAATGTCTGTCAGTTACGGAATGGTCAAGCAAAATGTGGTACAATGGAATATTACCCATCCATAAAGAAGATATAAAGTAATGATGTACTTTACAACATGAGTGACCCCTAAAACATGCTAAATTTAAAAAAAAACCATAAATGTCATGTGATATATAGTTCCATTTGATTAAAATGTCCAAAATAGGCTAGTTCATAAAATAGAAAGCAGATAGGTGGTTCCAGTGGTTGGAAGGAAGATGGATTGGAAGATACTTCATTAATATGGGCTATCCTTTGAGGGTGACAACATGTTTTTAACTAGGCAGAGTGATGATAGTAGTAGTAATAATAATAATAATAATAATAATAATAATAATAATAATAATTGTTCATTTATATTCAGAAGCTAGCCAGTGCCAGAAAAGAAATTAAGGAATGTGTAAAGAACACTGATGGGAAGTTGTAGTCCTAGAAAAAAGGAGGTTCTCAAACATGTGGTCTGTGATTCTAGATAAAATTCATACCAGACACCAAATGGAGGGGAAAACCCTCAGATTACTTCATATTAGCTAATATTAACATATTAGTAATCAATGACTTACTGAGATCAATGTCAGTGTGACTGGCTGCATTCCATGTCTGGAGGGCTAGGGTTGCTAACACTTTCCCATCATTTGCAGGCTCACAGCAGAAGGGTAGGTCCTAGGCTGCAGGTGGCAGGCATCAGTGACTCAGCCACAAGACATTGGGAGAGGCACAGGAACACACCTAATTATAGACCTAGAACTACAAAGTGAAGTGGAGAATTGAGGCAGTTACCCAAGGAATTTGGGAAAACAGAATCTTAGCCTTCTATTTTCTTTCCTTTTCCGCCTATTGGGGACAGCTTTTTTTTTTTTTTAACCTAAATCTAAAACAGTTTCTTAAAGTATGTTCTGCTCTTCAGTGTTAATAGATGTTATGTGAAAAGGAATTATTTTGAAATGCTGCATTAAATAAAGTTTAAAGGCTTCATTATTGCAGGACTCTGGAGAATTGTTATTTGCCCTGATCCGTTGAGAAAGGAATGTAGCATTTGCACAAATCTATTTGCCTATAAAAGTCCTGTTTTGTTTTCTTTTTTGTTTTCGGTTTGTTTTATTCAAATGTCGTGCCAAACTGATACTTTAAGGAACTTATTTTGGAAAGTGCTGATCTATTTTCTTCTTCTTGCTTTATATGTTTCCAAATTCAGAGTCTTGCAGTTCCTGCTATACAACTGTCATTGAAAATGATGTGGTTCATAGGATGCCTCACCAGGCTTGGAATCCACAAAGCCAGCAACAGAGTCTAGAGCTACACTCTGGACCTGTCAGTGCCGCTTCATTATCTTGGGCAAGTGGTGTCATTTTTGTGCTTTCTGGTGTCTAAAGGAAAGCCAGGTCAAGTTTCTTCCTTTTAAACAATCTGAAATTCTTCATAGTTTGAACTGTGGCTATGAGATTTCTCCATTTAACATAACATCTGAGAATATTCTATAGAAATTTATTATTTTACCTAACTTTTTCAAAACCATTTAAAAATAGTTTATTCTTTGATTCAAGATGTATCTCTATCATATATTAAATTCCCTTATAATCTTTGGTTTATTTCTGGACTTTCTCATGGGTTTCATTATTTTGATATGCCAGTACCACACTATTTAATTATGCTGACATTTGAGTTGATTTTGCATATTATTGAAGGATTCATATTATTGATTTTATTGATATTATTGAGGGATGATATTATTGAAGGATGAGTCAATTGGGCAACTCTCTGTAGAACATCTCAGCCACCCAGACATTTAATAAACAGAAAGTCACTAAATAAAAATGTCAACGCAAATTTCATTGCATTGTCTGCATCTCAGTTGTATTGGGGAAACGTAAGTGAGCAGTGTACCTTCATGATCTGGGTTATGTAGTCCCCTTTTCATTACTTGCTTGACTACCTAGAATCATGATGTGGCCTTCTTATGCTTTTGAAATTTAGTCTTGCTTCTTTCTTTCATGTCATTTAACTCTCTGGGTTTCCCAGTCACCAGTTTTTTTCTTAATTATTTTCTTACATCATTCATCGTTGTTACATTGTTGTTTTCCCCTTTAGGTGTGCTCCTAGTTGTTCTTCCACCACCACAGCATCCATGGTTCATCTCCCATTCCTTGTTTTTTTCACTCCCATTTTGACCCCTCCCCCTCAGCCTCTCCCACTCTGTGCATCAGGTGTTTGGTCAGCTTGCAACTCTTATTCCTAAACCTTTGTTTGGTTTCTCCATATTCCACATATAACTGAAACCATCTGATATTTATCTTTTTCCTTTTGATTTATTTCACTTGGCATAATCCCTTCAGCTCCATCCATGTTGCCATATATGGCATGAGTTTATGTTTTTTGACCGCTGAATAGTATTTCATCTCTTTGGGGGCATTTAGGTTGTTTCTACATCTTGGCTATTGTAAATAGTGCTGCAATAAACATAGGAGTGCAGGTTTCCTTTTGAATTAGCTTTTTTGTGTTCTTTGAGTAGATTCCTGGGAATGGGATTGCTGGATCAGATGTTAGATCTGTTTTTAGTGTTTGGAAACACAGGTTTCCAGAGTGGTTGAACCAGTTTGTATTCTCACTAGCAGTGTAAGAGGCTTCCTTTATCTCCACATCCTCACCAGCATTTGTTGTTTCTAGTTTTTTTTTTTTTTAAGATTTATTTTTTATTTATACATACAAGCTGGGGTACAAGCCAGAGCTGTGGGGCGGCGAGAGGGTTCACCAGAGACAGAGTGGGGAGCAGAACAGGCAGATCAGAAATACACTGCTGAGGGGAGCAGCAGGCGAGGCAGGAGAGGTCTGCCGCACCATGTGGGATTCTCCCCGGCCGGGCGTCGAACTTGCGTCGCCGCTGCGGACAGCTCCACAGTGCAGCGCTTAACCACTGCGCCACCGGGGAGGCCCTCTAGTTTTTTTTTTAATATGGCCATTCTCGACAGCTATGAGGTGGTATCTCATCGTGGTTTTGATTTGCATTTCCCTGCTAGCAAGTTCCCATTACCAATTTTAAACACCTATGTCCTAGGCCCTACATCCTGCTTAAAGATCTAGGATAATCATATGAATTGATCATAAAATTAATTGTACCCATTTACAAGTCTGTGTACTCATAATAATCAGGATGATCCTAACCAAATGCCAAAACCAAACTGATTAAAGACGAAATTTGGTACTGCTTGTTATAATAAATTGCAACCACATTTAACCTAGTTATCCACAGGAAGAATCAAAGATCTTAATTCTTTATTAGAAGCTGCAAATATTTGAGTGCTGCAAATATTCCCATATTATAGATTTGTCTTGAACCTTTATTGCAAGCCTTTAATAAAAAATATTATCTTAAACTAAATAACTGATACCCACAGCAATTGACATGGCACTATCCTTCCTTTTCTTCCCAAAATTTCAAGCAACTTTAATCATTTATTCCTAAAAGGAAGGCTTTCATGTTCACTAATCCACAAAACTCTTTGGGTAACTGCCAAAAGTCTTGGTAAACATTAAGGAAGCCAATCAAATTTATTCATATTACATTTGGTATTTCAGAAACTATAGAAACTAGATGTCTACTGCACGTAAAAATATGTTTGGTCTTTAGCTCCATATATTTATTTTAACTTCCACCTGGTAGAGATCCACCTAGCCCTCTGTGATATCTGTATCAAAATATGCAAACTGAAAATTGTTGTTAAGTTTGGAGGAAAATGGAGCTGAACCAAAAATAAAAAATAAATAAAAATAAGTAAAGGAATCAAATGCTTAACAAACCTGGCATGGTTTGTTAAGCATTTGATTGGAGTCTTTCAGGAGTGAATGAAGTATGCACAAACTATATTAAAAAGAAGAGAAATATTTAAAAATAACTCACACTCCACATCCTACAGATACAGACACAAATCTCAGAAGTAATTAAAATAAAGATATCAAAGGGGAGGGCAAATACCCCTGCAAACTCAGAATGGTAAAATACACACAGTCTGACCTCGGTTACCATTGAATCAAATAAGCTGTTAATTACAAAAGGATGAACACCCTCTGGAGATAACAGCAAACTCTAGGCAGTCAATAGGATGTGATAACATCCAATACAATCAAGAAACATTTGAGTTGAGCACAGGATTATACACGAGGATTGGAGGATTAGGAGACATGGCATTTCTGAGTCTAGTAAACAGAAAGCACAAGATGCCAGCTGAGGAAGGTATGGTGTAGGAAAGACAGATGTGATGAATTAATCACTAGGAGACCAGGGAGATAACAGCCCAGTTCTGTTCCTGGCTGGCAGGGAATGAATGCACCAAGATGACCTCTCTTGCTTCTCAAACCCTCTGTTATGAATTAAGCTCATATGTGACCATAATGTTAAGAAATTCTGAAAACTCCGAAATTGCTGTTGATTTTTGGCTAAGCAGGAGAGTTATTACTTTGAATTTAAAAAAATTAACAGAAAACCGTTCCTAAAAAATCCTGGTTTTTATAATACCATCACTTAACTTTGAAGTTATATTTTAATATAGAAAAGGCATATTTTAATATAGAAAATTCATTGTGATGAACTTATCTGATGCTTATCCTGTATTAGTTACTTATTGCTATATAACAAGTTACACCAAAGCTTAGTGGCTTAAAACAACACACATTTTTATCTCCACATCAGGAATCTGGCTGTAACTTAGCTGTGTGCCTCTGGTTCAGGATCTCTTACAAAGCACCAATGATGGTGTTAGCTAAGGCTATAGTCATCTCATGGTTCAAATTGGGAAGGATCCACTTTCAAGTTCATTTGCATGACTTTTGACAACCATCTGAGTCATTCCCAAGACTCAGTCTTGTGGCTGTTGGCAGGCCTCAGGTCCTTCCTGGCTGCTGTCTGGAAATATCAGTTCCTTGCCATGTGGACTTGTTCAAAGGACTCTTCCTTACATCAAAGTTTGCTTTACCCAGAACAAGAGCTGACTGAGTAAGAGAGGGAGAAACACTGAGAATGCTCCAAGATGGAAGACACAGTCTTTGGTACCTAATCTCAGACATGACATCCTGTCAGCTCTATTATACTATGTTCTCTAAAAGCAAGTTCCTAATTCTATCCATATTCAAGGAGAGGAAATTACACAGGGCATGAAGACCAGGAGATGGGGATCATGGGGGACAATTTAGAGGTAGACTCCTACATCTTATTGATCAAATTACTTGGGTCAATAGAAAAATACTCAACTATTCATTAAAAAGTTACTTTGCAGTTGCTAAGTAGTTCTTTTTTTGCATTATAGTTAACTGTTTATGAATAGTAAAATCTAACAAGACTTGTAAGGCAAAAATAGATGCTTCTAATAATGCTCTACAACTTATTTACTTTATCTCTCCACTAATATCTAGTAGGTTTTCATGTTCATATCTGAACTCATACTTCTGAAATTTTAACACATTGGCAACACTGGGCATTGTTAACCGCTAACTCCGTAAGCAACTCCCCTGGCATCTGAAAGTACTGCTTGATTCTGGGTTTTCTCCTACTCTGATTTTACGTATTAATGTTAATCATATATCATCTGTGCCTTACTTGTCTTTTCTATGGTTTCTTCCATACTCTTTTTTCTCTATTCACTCCATTTATTTTACTTCAGTGGCCTTTCCCATACACATTGTTTTAAGTATATCTGGATATTGGTAATCTCCAGGTACATCTCTACAGTACAGAAATCTCCTCAATTCACATGTAGCCCATGTGCCTACTAACTCTTTATTTCCACTTTATTATTTTCATCCCACAAATTTCATTCTTTACCATCTTTAGCATCTCAGGAAAAGACAACACTTAAACCTGTTGTCCAAGCATAAATAGGATGTCATTTTAGTTTCTCCTTTTCCAACTATCCTCCAAAATTATCTACTCGTATCATTTTTTTATATATTTCAAATCTTTCCTCTCCCTTCCAATCCCACTGCAAATGCCTCAACGACAATATATTTCTCTTACCTGAATTAAGATTGCAGTCTCCTAAAAGCTCTACCTGCCTCCATAGCATAGCTGTGATAAAATCCAAATGATCATTGAGTACAAGAAATCTTATGTTCTTTTCTCTTTTCTTTGCTTTTGTTTCTCAATCAGCTCCAAATGCGCTAAATGTTTTACTCATTTGTAACCACTTGCAAGATCCTAAAACTGCTTTCTTATATCACTGAACATGTCCACACATAGCTTTTCAACCCTGCACATTTTTATTCCCTTCTCTAACTGACTAACTCCTATTCATTTTTTGGTAGCACAGCTTAAGAAATTACCAGGTCTGGAAGTCTACTTTGAATTACCCTTCTCCCTAATTCTGTTCCTACCTCCTCTCCACATATATGCACACACATGTGTACACTGCACTATCACAGGCTGACTTGATTGCCCTTCACTGGTCTTCCCATAGCATCATGACGTACCTGTGGCATTGCCATGACCATTTTGTTTTATGGTTATCTGTTTATTTATGTTTCTCCCTGATTAGAATGTGAAAATTGTGAGGATGAGATCTTATACATTTCTGTTTCCTCAACATCTAATGCAGAGTCTGGCATAAAACAGGTGCATAATGATGTGTCAATGAATGAATAAAAACATGTTTGCACAAATGAATGTTGAATTCTCAAATTTTGACCATATACAATATACTATAGTCAGCTTGCTATATTAATTTTTATGAGAATCCCAATTTTTAAAAGGGAAATGGAGAGTGACATTCTTAAGAAATGTGGGACTAGCTAATCCCCAGTCCCACCAGGTGAGAAAAAGTGAGTAGTTGGAGTCTCAGCAAAGTCACAGTTGAAATGAAGAGCTGCATTTTTTTTTTTTGAGCTGATTGCAAAACTCTATCTGCCAAGCACGTTCACAAGTTGCCCTCCCTGTCCTTTGTGCTTGCCTGTAATTTTCTTGGTGCTTCCAGCCACTTGGCTGCTATGTTGTGATTAGTTACATTCAGAAGGTTCTATCTTCTGCAGAGATGGAGGGTGTTCTGTCTGTGCGTGGTTTTTGGTTTTTTTTTTGTTTTTTGTTTTTTTTTTTTTTGGTGCTTTAGGGGAAGGATGGTGGGGAAATGGGGAAAGAGGTGACTACAGATTATAGACTGTTTGACTTTGGTGAAACAATCATCTTCACAGACTCTCTCTGGAAAAATGGATAAGAACTATACTGAAAGATTAGCTTCATTCAACCAAATTCAAGTCCTACGTTTCATTCTTCTTGTGGTTGAGATTCCAGAGTCTCATCATAGCACAACTGGGTATATCTGTTGAGTGATTCATAGAGTGTTGACACAACACAGGTTGTTTTGGCCTATCTTAAGAGTTCAAATTCCTTATAGATACCATCTTACTAATTTTCCAAACATGCTGCACCATACAAGAAAGTATTGAACCTATGCTCACAGGTAAGTTCTTGAGTCTGTTTCATTACCTGGGGTCAGGACCACACCGGTACATACTAGTAAAGTGATAGCTATTTTGACTTAATTGTGGATCCTTAAAACATTTTATCCTCTATGGAGTAGAGTCCCTCAGTTACAATTTAAGCCTGTTATTATCAACATCACTAGACCAGTAAGATGATTTAGGGTTCAAGAGTCACCTGTGTGTGTGTATAACTAATTTAAATATAATGATATAATTATCTGTAATGTATAGTTGCAATTAATGTGAACTTTTCCTTGAGCTTATTTTTTCCTCTCTGAGTTTATTCACAGAATGCGACTTTCCAGTACTTCTAAACTTCCCCAGCACACATATTTGTTACCCTTCCCAAGTTGCCATCTGGAATGAGTTCTCTTTAGGAGAACTGAATTAATGAGTTGTACCTTGAAGATTTCATAGACTAGAAGTTTCAGGTCCAACCTGATGTAAAACTGTGAAAATGACAGTTTGTGACTAAACACCTTTCTTTCCCTAGTATACTTTCTCTCACCTCCTACGTTCTGCTCCCCCTCCCTACTTGTCCAAGTTATCATTTTTCATTCTCTGTTGTCTGATTCTTCATTCATCTTCACATACCACCCTACCGTACAATGTGCTGCTATTTTAAAAATAGCTACAATATTTAAAAATGCAGTTTTGAATGGTAATCATGAAGTTAGTCCTTTTACACAACTGCAGTGCATTGAACATACTATATGGCCTACACCAAAGAGAATATAGCATACTTCTCAGCACTCTTTTTATTTACTTTACCTTGTGGATTCCACACTATTTAATATTAGCAAGTCTTGAATTCAGTTACATATTTACTATTAAAAGAGAAATCCTAAGAAGCACAGGAAAGCAAAAATGTTTCCAGAATATTTCACATATTTAAGAGGATGCTATATACCTTACAGAAAAAATTTGAGAAATACAGTATCTTGGAACACTACGAAAGTATTTTGGTAATTTTCAAGTGGTATCTATGACTTATGTTTATAGTTTACAACCCCACACTGACACCACTGTAAATAATTTTGAGACTAAATAAATACGTATGCTGTATGTTCTGGATTAGTGCTAGAGAGATTTTAATATCCAGACAGTCTTTTTCTAATCACATTTTGAAATCTCACTGCCTCAAAAGTTAATTATCTTCCTTCCTTTTTAATTACTCAAGAACCCATTCTACTGCCCTTCAAAATTTAAAACTCAAAGTTCTCTGTTTTCTTATTTTTCCCCAAATTTTCCAGCAACTAAGAAAATAAGCAGGAAAAAGCAGGTATTTGCAAAACTATATCAGACAGGAGGTTAATGTCCAAATTATATAAACAAATCACAAAACTCAACGACAAAAACTAGAGCCTAATTAAAAAATGGGCAGAGGATCTTAACTGGCATTTTAACAAAGAAGACAAGAGATGGCAAATAGACTCAGGAAAAAATGTTCTATATCACTTATCGTTAGGGAAATGTAAATGAAAACCACAGTAAGATTTCATCTTACATTGATCTGAATGGCTGTTATCAAAAAGTCAAGGGATAATAAGTGTTGGCAAGAATATGGAAAAAGAACAAACCCTTAGGCACTATTGGTGGGAATGTAAATTATTGCAACCGCTATTGAAAACAGTATGGATGTTCCTTACAAAATTAAATATAGAACTACCATATGATCTGGCAATTCTACTTCTGGGCATTTACCCAAAGAATATGAGAACATTAACTCAAAAAATATATGCACTCCTATGTTCTTTGTAGCACTGTTCACAATAACCAAGTTATAAAAACAACCCAAGTACCTGATGATGGATGAGTGGATTAAGAAAAATATTTATATACAAACAATGGAATACTATTCAGCTATAAAATAGATGAAATCTTGCCATTTGCCACAACATGGATGAAACTTGAGGAGATTGTGCTTAGTGAAATAAGTCAGAAGGAGAAAGACAAAATGCTGTATGATTTCACTCATTTGTGAATATAAGGAAAAAGTAATGGAACAAACAAAACAAAAACAAATCCTTAAACTTTGACAAAGAGTAGTGGTTACCAGGGGGAAGAAGAAGAGAGAGAATAGATAGAGGGGGCTAATTAATTGGTAGTGGATGGTGACTAGACATTTGGTGGTGGGCATGGTGTGATATGTAAAGGTGCTAAGGAGAGAAACTGTACTTCTGAAACCTCTATAGTATAGTAAACACAATAAAAAGAAAAAGAAAAAAATATGCTTTTAAAAATAGTTTTAGATATTTCTTTTTTTATATAAAAAAATTGCAATGAGAAACAAAACAAAACCAAAGTGTAGTGCAAGGATATTTTTCCATCTGGTGATTCATCTGACTTGCTGAGCCTTCAGTCAAACATTCTATCCCATCTAACATACCATTAAAAATAGAATCAGCTGCTTCTTAAGCAAATTTGCAATTGGATATACTTCCTTTGCTTTCAAAATTTCATAACTCCTTCCCACAAACCTAATATTTCAAATCTCACTTAAACCAAAACAAAATTTGACAAATATAAAATAACTCGCAACTAAATAAAAGAAAAATTATTTATAATTTGTTCTTGGGATAAATAAATTGTAATAAATCATATCAAATATAAAACTACTTTTAATAATTTATAAAAATTTACATATATAATGTTTTAATGTGATACATGCTATTTTATAAAAATAAACTTAAGTATAGAATATTTATACATGTGTATTTACATTTTTCTTATTAGTCCAACATTTACAGTTTAAATCTTGGATTAGAATGTAGAATTAAGAAGTTCAAGAAAACAAAAATCAAATAATTTAGGATAGCAGACATAATTTTGTCTTTTTCTTATTCAGATATTTGAGTTGGAGACTATTTCAAAAAGAATGAAAGACTCACATGTCAACTCAGCCAAAAAATAGATTGAAAGTTTAGACTTTCTAAGGCAAGAGCCCAGTTAGGAGGTTTAAACTGTAATCCAGATACATGTTGATTGGGCTCTTGTGAAAGGATAGGTGGAAGGGAGAAATGGAGATTGTTATAAAAGATATTTTGAAAGAAATAAGTTTAGGACACCATTTGAAAATAGGGTATGGAAGAAAAGAATGTTTCAAAAGGAAGTCTGAGATTTTGGACCTAGAGACTTGAGGAACTGAAGGTGCCATTAACTGATAAAGGAAAACTGACCAAGTGTTCATTGTAGGGAAAGAAGCTAAATTCAATTTTAGAGTTAATGAATTTCAAAATCTCTATGAAATAAATGATACTATTATTGCAATTTTACATAAGAGGAACTTCGACAGGAGGCAGAAAATAATTGTTATCTAGTAAGTGGTAGAGCCAGAAATTGAACTTTGGCAACCTGCTTTCTTATCACAACAGTGAAATTTTAAATCCTTGATGGACACAAATCTGATCATATTCCTTGAAAGCAAATATAGATAATCAAAATTAAATGTAACTAACAACTGGTTTCTGTCATCTCAGAACAGTTGTTTGAAAAGAATCTTCTATATTCTTAAAGATCCATGACTGCTCTCACCTGGCTCCTGACTCAAGTGACCCCTTATTACATGTCATCCATACCTGGGATCATTGGTTGGTCCAGGGACCTAACCCAGGTTGAAATAATCATTACGTTTCTCAAAATCTTTCAACTTGAAACCCAGGAGTTTCTTGGAATTGCATACTTGGGGTTGTCAAATAGTTTTGTATCTTTTTTCAAAAAGAAAGCTATATAAAAGAATGAAGCCAGAAATAATGGAAATTGGGGGAGGGAGAGGGACTTCCAGCAGCACTTGAACTTGATTCCAGTCATCCTCAAGGTCCACCTGCACTTTCTCTCTTTCCATGAGTATTTCCCTCCCTAGAGCTTTTCCCTCCTAGTTATTTTATTTTTTTGTAACAATCATGTTAATCAGTATTTTCTTTTTTTTTCTTTTTTGAATGGATTAGGATCTTTATTTTTATATAACTTATTTTATTATTATTCATATCTTTTACATTATTGTGTATTCCCCGTAGATTACCCACCACCGATTCACCCATGAACCATCACCATAGTCCCTTGTGCTCTTTTCTCCCCCATTTTGAGCTCTTACTCTCCCCCTCCCTTGCTGAATGTCTCTTTCTTATTTGATTCTCCTATATTCCTGTTATAAGTGAAACCGTTCGATATTTTTCTCTTTCTTTCTGGCTTATTTCGCTGAGCATGATCCCTTCTAACTCCATCCATGTTGCTATGAATTGCATGTGTTTTATCTTTTTTGAATGTTGAATAGTATTCCATTGTGTATATGTACCACATCTTCTTGATCCAATCATCTATTTTTGGGCATCTGTGTTGTTTCCATATCTTAGCTATTGTGAACAATGCTGCAATAAACATATGCATGCATGTGTCTTTTTTCCTCCTAGTATATTTTATATCAAGTTCCCTATCACTAGGTCGAAAGAGTTGTGGTTGATACAACCACTCACAACTGCAGGAATTTGGACAAGCTACTCACAATCACTGAATCAGTTATCTCATTTTCAAATGGGAGTAACAGATATGGACTCTCAGGAGATCCCAGAGAAAACCATGATAAACATAAAATATCTGCCTTTCCTTACATAAATCTCTCTTTGTTATTGTGAAAAGCAGTCACATTCTTGGAGCTCTTTGACTTCAGTGAACAATTCTTTTAGAATGGTCGATAAGCTAGGATGGGACACACCTAATTCTAGATATCTGTGGGTTACCCATCACAAGAACTTTCAGATCCTTAATACACACTTTCCCTCCTTCTGATGCCCTTCTTACAGAGTTACATAAATGGTGAATCACTGAAGCAAATGTCTGGTTGATTTCTGTATCCATAACACATGACATAGTACCTAGCATGGAGGAATTTCTCAGTAACTCAAATATTAGAAGCAACAGTTGGATTTCCTTAAATATGGTCATATGGCATGATGGACTAATACCCAGCATATGAAGGAAGTCTCGCAAAATATTCATTTGTGCTCCAAAATCCAGTGGTTTTTGTGTCTAAATCATTGGTAGTTATATGAAATTTTCAAATCTACAAAGTAATCTCAGCTTTCCTGAGATTTCATTTCCTTTTTCATTTCCTCCCTCCCTCCCTCCCTCCCTCCCTCCCTCCCTTCCTCCCTTCCTCCCTTCCTTCCATTTTCCCTCCCTCCATTCCCTTCTTCCATCCTTTCTTGCTAGATTAGGAGCACAGTCTGGGTTCAGAGTCCAAGTTGCCTGTTATCTCACACTTTGCCCTTTCTTTTGAGTTTTTATTACCTCTTGGGATGATCTCTGTTATAATCCAAGTTATCAAGGAAAGGATATTGTAACAAGAGACCAGAATTAAGGCTTTAATTCAAACATCATGCTCTGATACTATGGAGATTTAAACTATTTAGCAGCTTTTGGCATAAACAACAAGAAAATGTTAACTTTTTACCAGGTGGTTTGAATGAAAAACTGTAAGGATGGTGGAGAAAATAATAATGTAGACTTTTCATGACTTTCTTACTAAAAGCATAGGGTATAAGATGCTGTACATTGTTTGGGTACAAGAACCAGTATTTACATAATATGTGTGTGTGTTTTATCCTTTCCTATAATGAAGAACACAAAGTAATTAGTAAACATCTTCCAACACTGGTTTCACCAAGATCTTCAGCAGATGCTGCCAAGATCTTCATGGCCAATTTAGCGTCTAGCTTATGGGAGATAGGTGGGTGATATTTTTGTTATAGGTAAGAAATAGGATTTTAAGAAATGCATTGTTTTTAAGGTCTCCTATGGATAGTTGCCTGGTATCACTGTATTTCATCCCAATCAAGTGTTAGAGGTGAAAAGTGTAAATGAGCAGAACTTTAACTGAAATGGATTCTAAAAACATCTGCAAAAGTGTTTCTCTTTTTGAATGGGAGAGCGCTTCTTTTCCAGAAGTCTTCATAGTATTTACTATTCTCTTTCTTAATGGAAATAGTTGCTGCCAAATATCTGCTTAGGATTTGAAAGGCCAATTTTAACTTTTCTTTGTACAGTCTGCTACTTAAGCTTTTGCTTTAGAGTTGAGATTATTTATTGTAATGATGGTTGTCATCATGGAAAGGTTTTATTAAGTATTAATGGCATATTGGACAGTACATATGTTACAAATAAAATTTCAGAGAACTCACATCTTATAAGTACAAGAAAATGTCCTAAGTCACGCACACACAATTCACCAAGATATTGATCCAGTAATTTGCTTTATGTTGTCAAGTTAAAAAAATATCTATTTGCGTAGTTGTGCATATTCTTGCATTAGTCCTCTAAACATAAAAACTAAGTGTCTCCTATTTTACAAAATTGACAATGAAACTCTAAGCAGTTAAGAAACTTACCCAAAGCCACTGAAGAAAGTTGATTATCTTTCTACTGCACCATATGTCATGTAATTTTAACGTATTTGAATAGATTTAGTCACAGGAAAAGTTGCAACATCGCTGAAGACCATCTTGTGTGACTCAGCTTTCTATTCTGGACATTTCTTTATCCTTCTTGAAGGATTTCACCTTCTTGAAGCTCGCTTGCCCCTTGTCTTCTGTTACACATTTCCTCTTACCTCCAAAATTTCTTCACAGGAATTTTGCTTTACAGACACTACTCCTCCACCCACCCACTGCTGATGTTCCTCAGATCCTTCACTTGCCTCTCTACACTCTGGAGGATGTTCTCCACACCTGTAGCTACTGCTGCCTCCTAGCGGTTGATCACACCAACATTTGGTATTGCCAGTTAAGGCTTCTCTCCCAGTTGATATCTCTGCCTTGCATAATCTGCAGCTTCAATAAACTCAAGATATCTCCAAACTGAAATCATCTAGGTCCTTCCTACGCGCTCCTTCTCCTGCTTCCCCAGTCATATCCAATGGTGCACCATCAACTTATTCAGTTTTCCAAAGCGAGATTGCAGAGACATCTTTGATTCTTCTTCCTTTCTCCCCCTCTCTATGTAATTTATCTTCACATCCAAAGATTTAATTTATGAAATAGAAATTTTATCTCCATTTTAAAAAATTCTCATTAAATTGAATTGTTGATACCTATTTTTGGTCCTTACCATCTCTCACTGGAATGTACTACTATAGCTCCGTAAGTAGTTCCTTGCATTTTTCTGATTGTCCTATTACTCAGGGTATTCCATTCTACTCCTCTCACTTGGGAAAGCTCCTTCTAATTATAGCAAGAAAAATAAGAAGTTTCGTATTCACACTGTTTTCCTTTCTTGCAAGCTATCAGGTCTGTACCTTATCAAATGCCATGTCAACTTGCAAAACTTGTCTGGTTTTATATCAGTCATCTCCCCAAAACCTCATCAAGGTAGAGAATCTGGCAAGAGCAGCCAGTCCTCAAGCTGCAGTTGCTACTTCAACCCCCAGGTCTTGGCAGTTGCTGCACTGACTCAGCCATGTTCCCCAGTTAAAATGGTTACAACATTTTAAAAAGAGCCTTTGTTCTTTATTTGTTTGGAATGTATGTTATCTAGGCTTTATTGCAATCCCAAAAGAGGACAATAAGCAGGAATAAAGAGAGCTAAATCAATGGTAGCACAAAAATATCCTGAGGTGAAATAATAAATGAAACATCTTTGGCTGTTTGTATCAGCAAATGCCCGTGATATTATCTTGTGCTTCACTCTCAAAACTTGCCTGAAGATGTGGGTGGCATTATCTAGCAAAGCAGCACAGTAAGGTACATGCAGAACCTCACACTTTTTTTTTCTGCCTCTTGTTTCTCTACTTGTAGTCTTCCTACTATCTTAACATTGCTTGGGTTTGTCAACACATGGAAATTTGCATTCACATATTTTCTTTTTCAGTTTTTTAAGGCATTATTCATTATTGCTTTATCCATAAACTCTTAAAGTGGAAACACCCAATCTCTATCAACAGGGGAAGGACAAACAAATTTACACCCATACAATAGTGTATTTATATAATCAAATAATACTGAGCACTATGCAAGAATAAATTACTAATTCATTTAGTAACTTGAGGGAATTTCAAAATGTAATTTAACAAAATTAATAAGCAAAGGCAGCAATACACAAAGAGTGAATATTGTAAATATTTCATGATTCCATCTATATGTTATATGAACAAGTAAAACTAATATAAAGTGATGGAAATAAGAGAAAGGTTTTCTAGTGATAATGGAGTAGATAATCAGTTGGAAAGGGGCAAGAGGAAACATTTTAGGGGCCATGAAAATCTTCTATTGTTTGCTTTGATATCCAAAAATCATGAAATTGAATACCTAAGATTTGTACATTTCTTTAGTTCTTGGTACTTGTATTAAATAATTGCTGGAATATAAGCTAATATTTTCTATCAAATAGTACACCCTCTTGAAGTGTTAGCACTAGAAGAAATCTTGCAGATTTCAATTCATCTTTGAGAAAAAGGAAGCTCTGTGTAGGGAAGCAAATGATCTGGGCTCACATGACTAGTGAACCTCAGTCAATACTTAAATAGCATTATGCTGACTTCTCTCTGCTTAGTCTATCGCCTTTCTGAACCCTAAACTTAGCACACCACAAATAAATGGGTTTGCAAAGAAAGCACCATGATGCAGTGGATAAGCGTGAACATTAGAGTCAGACTAACACATTCTAAATGCTACTTGTAGGATGTTGATTCAATCCAGTCAGTTATTCAAGGCTTAATTTTCCTATATGCAAAATGTGCTTAAAATGTTCTCATGGAGTTGTTACATTAAGTTTTAAATTAAATAAGTGTACCTATGTAACATGGCAGCATTGTTTATACATAGGTTTTTTACTCAAAAAAAGAAAGTAAACAATAATATAACATATCAATAGATTCATCAGTTTTCTCTAAAAATAAATAAATAAATACACAGCTCTTGTCCTTAAAGAGTATCAACAAAAGTGAAGATGTAAGCACATCACTCACTCTACCTGTCCCTTAGATTTTTCACTAGTGTAAAATGCAAACGAGGGAGCTAGGATTAGCCCAGAAGGAGAATGATTCATCTAGATAACCAATGTTTAAAAGATGTTTAAAGTTTTGCTATTTTTTTCAGTTGAAAAAAGTGCACACAGCCTAAACTATAATTATCCTATAAATAATATGATTAACAAACTTACATGAAATGAGTGCCCAGTAACACAGAGTGAGAACTATGTTCCTCAGCAGAAAGGCATGATGGAGGTGGAGAGAGATAAGCAAAGCAATGCCCCCGAGACAAGATACAGTGGGCTGTGGGCTGAAGTTTGCAGGAGAGAGCTGATTTAATAGTAAAAGGGCATTTATGTGTGGGAGAAATTATTGCATAGATTAAGGTTAAGCAATTTGTTTCCTTGACAGTGGATGAAATATCCTCAGTTTAAATGCACTAGAAAACTATTGTGTAACCAGAGGTGTGTCTTCTATCTTCCTTTATCTTTCCAATCAGCAAACTCAACAATTACACCCTTTGCTCCAAAGGAACTCCCGCCCTGAAGATCTCAGCCATAAGTCAGGACTAATTTTAAATCCATGCTTCACCACTTCCCTTTCTCAATAGGACAACCAACAAGACATAATCTCCACCTGGTGCTTTTGTGGGAGCTGTATTGAAATACAATTTAAATATGTATTTTCTACCAATATGCCTCTCAGCAAAAGATACAGAAAAAAAAAACACTTTAATTTTTACAAAGTTGCCAAGGGAAGAAACTAGTAATAGCAAACATAGAATTGTGCCTCCAGGTTGTAGATAAGCATTGTTATGAGAAAAGTGTGTGTGTGTGTGCCTGCTTAAAATAAATAAAAATTCAAATGTGAGAAATTCTCTTCCTAGTTTAGCCACTGTGATGGACATTAAAAATTTGAGAATGACTAGCTTCTGTTGTGTTTCTCATTTTAGAAGTAGAGAGATGCTGAAAGTTGTGTAGTTCGGTGGTTTTCTAAGCACATTCCAGACCTCAGTGCTTCAGAGGGAGTAGCAGCTCACACATTTGGCTGGTGTTGCAGGTCAGCACTACTAACAAACAAGAGGAATGCATTTTGGAAAGAACTTGTAACTTCAAAAATGTAGTCATTTTAAGTCAAATTGACTTAAAAAGGCACTTGTGAGTTTAAAAAGTATTTGATTGCAGGAAATTATGATGAAAGATTCCACTGGGCCTGTTCTAGGTCATCAACTCTCAGAGAACTCATGTAAGGGACCACTTATTTCCTGTTAACAAAATGGCAATCAATATGCTGTCCACCCCCTTCCCTTGGGCTCCAGTGACTTTTCTCATCCAGTCAGCTTTCCCTTCCTATCATATTACACATCTAGTTTGTGACTTCCAAAAATTCTTATAAAATTTCAGACGAGTGCTTCCCTTTAAATTACTGGGGGAAATTTTCCTGATCATCATGAATTTTTACTCAAAGTTTTACAGCATAACCCCAGAGGGAAATGGGAGGGGCCAGGGGGTAAGTCCTCATCTGTGTGCTTAAAAAATATCTCAGAACAAGACCCAAGGGCAAGCACCACTGAAAACCTAATAAAAGGTTTATTTACAAGGGAAATGCAAAAAAAGGAAGAGCACAGAGAGTGAGAGAGATAGAGAGTGTAATTGGTCAATATGCTTAACTGGTCACTACAACTCCTTCTTTTTCTATCAAGTATGGCTGATTACGTTTACCTATAGTTGCCAGCAATCCCGCTTTCAAGAAGTCAAAGGCCCATGGAATGATGGGAGTTGTAGTCCTAGCATCTGGGATCTCTTTGACACATAGGTGGGGGTGGGGTCCATAAACCGTTAATGGGTGGAGTTAATTCAGAACATACTGTTCCCCCAACATAAGCTCAAGAGATCAATTTCTCAGTGCAGGTATACAAACCCCATTTCCCAAGTGGGAGAGGTAAGTATTCGACGATGGAGTCTAATCACTGGCAACTCCTTATCACTTGCACCATGATGGGCTGTTTTGACAGCGTTCAGTAGTTTTTGTTCTCTTTGACAAGCAAGGTTAATTTGAACATTACTAAAGCATCTGAGTATACATCCGTTTAATTTTCTTGAACCCGAAACTGCTTATTTGAGGGTTATTCATATTTAATTTATGAAAAAATGGTTCTATTTCACTAAAACGTCCCCAAACTATCGATTAATAGTAATTGTTGTTTTGTATGGATAAAGAAACTAAAGACCAAGGAGGTGAAGTGAATTTCTCAAAGTCAGTTTTTAAATGATGGAGCTGGGACTAAGCTGCTAGTGTTTAGCTAAGCATTTAGTTACTGGCCCCCACCCCCTCCACAAAGTCAAGGAATGACAGGATGGCAGAGTTTGAAGGGACACTAAAATCCATTTAGTCTGTGAGTTTTGGAAAGCATAGGGAATGATAGAATGCCTGAATCTCAGATTAATTCTAGAATCCCAGTACTACGTAAGGATGCAGGCATAGCTTCTTTATAATTCAGTCTTCTCAGAAAATGAGTTTGTACTAGGTAATTGTTCTGGGTATCAGTTATTTTCCACCATTCAGTGTCAGCTGGTTTTGGTAATAGTACTCCATAGCCCTTGGGGAACCTGTCTCCTTCAAGCTCTGTCACTAGGTCTGGGAGGGCTAACCCTTCTGCCAAGGTAAGTTTTGCAGGTTTGGACCATCAGTGGAACGGTCAAGGCTGCCTACCTAACCTAGTCTCCATCAGTGAGAACCATGTGGGGAAATTGCTCTCTCTCTACAAGGATGGCTTAGCTGGGGAGATATGGCCCTGCAGCTGCTGAGAGACATATGAAGGAAATTTGCCTTCCAAAGAAGCTACATAAAGGAAGGACACACAATGGGGAGACAGAGTCTAAGTGACACCTGATGCACTGGACCCGTTATTGTTAGCTAAGTAAATTCTTCATTCTGTTTAAAACTGATTCAAGATTATATTTTCTTCACAAAACCTGCAAAGTTCTGAGGCAAAATCCTTCAGTCATTTTTCAGCATTAAAATTGCACAGCCTTGTGAAAAGGTATCAGTGATAAAAAATGAGTTCAGAAATATGGAGGAAATTACAAAATCAAATTGTTTTAAAATAGTATTTTTAAAAGCCTTCTGAACATGTTTAATTTTTTTTTTTTTTTATTTCTTGAAGGTACCTAGCAAGCTTTAGTGTTTTGGAAATAAATCCATACATTTTAAGGGTGTCTCCTACTTACATTAGCTATATATTCTTTTCCCCTGCATCATTAGAAGAGGAAAGGAAGTAAAGCAGACAAAAGGGGAATGGCATCATATTTTTATCAGCTTTATAAGTGAGGGTATTATATTTATTCAATAATAGTTGTCTTAGCATATTGAGCAATTTTATAATTTAACTCAAGATTTCATTCATTTACATTACCAGTTCCTCATTAAATATTCTTTAAGAGGATCTCAGTTGAGTAAGAATATTTAAAATGAGGTGCCACAAATCTCTTCTCTTTAATGAATTTATTACTTTTTAAGGAATTAATTAAAATCAGTTGTGGATGAGAGATACGCAGTAAATGAATAAAGCAGTGTCCTGGCAAAGGTTAAAAAGTAACTGCTGGTAAATGAAATTAAGCACATTCTGAAGGCAACTTGTTAGGGAGAATTTTCATACTTACAGACACCAATAAGAAGTTTATTACTCAATGAAATTACACTCATCTGAGATCCTGTTTTCTTCCTTCCCACTCCCCCCCAATCCATCCTTCCTTTTATTTTTTTAACTAAATAAAGTTAAGTTCAATTTATTCAACAAAACCTAATTTTTAGAGAATCTAAACACTCTGATTACAAAATTGTCTTACTTAGTAAGTCAAGAGGCTTTATCCTTAGAAAAATATGGTAAAGACAATAAAAGAAAAGGAGCAAGAGTGGTAAGAGAGCTGAGCTTTAAAACTAGGGGAAACATTCTTTCAAATTTAATTCACAAAGTGGGAATGGAAATGTCATTGCCTCACTCAGAGGGTTAATCACTTTCTAATTTGAACTGGCAAATTTTATAATGACACTGTGAAATTAGCAGCATTTTATTGTGTTAATTATCTGCAGGACACTACATCATTACTTCTAATAAATGTAAATGAGATTGTGTCTCCTAGGACAATACATAGACAAGGTGAATTTTTATTGGCTATTTACGGGATTCCTGCACAGTCTTTCTTCTTTTTTCTTTCCTTATAAAATACTTTTAAACAGTATTGGCTTACCATGCCAATTTCCCTGTATTTCATTTAATATGATATCTTAAAGGTCATTAAAGTTCTTCTTAGCATACTTGAGCTCATTTTTACTCAAAGCAATGGCAATTATTAAAAACCATGTCAAGTGTCAACCCAATCAACCAAAACTGAGAAATGCAGCCCTACTCTATGAATAATAACAAAAATCAGCCTTTGTATATATGTACCACATCTTCTTGATACAATCATCTATTTTTGCACATCTGGGTTGCTTCCATACCTTTGCTATTGTGAACAGTGCCTCAATGAACATATGGGTGCATGTATCCTTTTGAATTAGTGTTTTTGTGTCCTTTGGGTAGATTCCCAAAAGTGGTATTGCTGGGTCGTATGGAAGTTCCATTTTTAGCAGTTTGAGGAACCGGCATAATGGCTTTCCATAATGGTTGGACCAGTTTGCATTCCCACCAGCAGTGTAGAAGAGTTCCTTTTTCTCCACATCCTTTCCAGCATTTGTTGTTGCCTATATTTTTAATGTGTGCCATCCTCACAGGTGTGAGGTGGTATCTCATTGTGGTTTTGATTTGCATTTCCTTGATTATAAGTGATGTTGAACATTTTTTCATGTACCTGTTGGCCATTTGCTTTTCTTCTTTAGAGAAGTGCCTTTTGAGCTCCTATGCCCATTTTTTGACTGGGTTATTGGCTTTGTTTTTGTTGAGTTGTGTGAGTTCCTTGTAAATTTTTGTTATCAGTCCTTATCAGTTGTGTTGTGTGTGAAGATCTTTTCCCAGTTGGTAGGGTGTCTGTTAGTTTTGGTTAATGTCTCTTTTGCTGTACCAAAGCTTTTTATTTTGATGCAATCCCATCTGTTTATCTTGTCCTTCACTTCCTTCGCTTTGGGGGATGTGACTTTAAAGATTTTGCTGAGATGTATGCTGTGTAGAATTTTGCCTCTATTTTCTTCTATAAATTCTATGGTTTCAGGTCTGAGGTCCAGGTCTTTTATCCATTTTGAGCATTCAAAGAAGATAAACACATCAATTTGCAACGACATGGATGGAATTAGAGGGGATTATACTCAGTGAAATAAGCCAGAAAGAAAGAGAAAAATATCGAATGGTTTCACTTATAACAGGACTATAAGGAAACCAAATAGGAGAGAGAGACACTCAGTGGGGGTGGGGGGACGCCAGAGGGAGGGGAGGGTAAGGGCACAAAATGAGTAGAAAAGGACACAAGGGATCACGGAGATGGATCACGGATGAATTGGTGGTGGGTTACCCAAGGGGAATACAAAATGTAAAAGATATAAATAATAATAAAAATACATACATTTAAAAAAAAATCAGCCTTTCCTTTTAAAGTCTTTCAAAATGTGTTGCCCATTCATCTGCTTCATTCAACTATTTATCTACAGATACAATTCTGCAACACAGTGAACAAGGAAAATGTTGAATTCAGTGGCAAAAAGAAAGAAACTTGTTAGGTATTTTTTTCTAACTCATTTAGTAAACATGACAGTTAATAAATACACAATGCTGAGCCAAAATTGACAAATATTGTTGGAGACTTTCTGAGTCACCACATAAGACTATAGAGAGCATGAAGAAAAAGTAAGAGGAAGTTCTTTGTGTGAAAAAGTGACAAACTAAGAAATAGAGGGGAAAATGCATAGACAAAGGTGATAAAAGTTATGTAAACCATATGTATATGTATACATATGTTACACACATATAATGAGATACTAAGATTAAAAGGCAAGGGATATTGATCACATGCTAATAATGGATATCAGAGTAGAAGGAAAAGTGATTTAAGGTGGTCCCTGAAGAGAAAAATTAGATTTTTGATAGACTGAGAAAGGGAGAAGGCAGAGTGATAATGAGTGATGATAATTATTTAAAAAATAATAACTACCAATTGTACAATTACCAGGTACCAACACATCCTACACATTACCATTCATTATCCTAATATCTTTGTGATGTAAATATGATTCATATATTATAGGTGAGAAAATTGGAGACAAAGACATTATATAATGTACTATCCAAGGTCACACAATATGAGTCAAAATTCTAACCCATTTCTGTTTAGTGTAAAATCCTGCACTATTTTCAATATAGGATGCTGCATCTAAAGGCAAAATTTGTTACTGGCATTTTCACAATGGATAACTAATGAATGTAGTACCATAGTTCTGATAAGTCATAAGCAAACTGATGTAGATTTCAAATCCAATGTTGCAAATTACATAAAACTAGAAGTAATATAATCTCTTCCCCAGCTTTCCACTTTCTCTTTAAACCTCATATTTCTTTTGTTTTTTAAAGAGGGACAACATAAACTACTTACATGTTTAAAGTAAGGATTATGTCAGATAGTGTGAGCCCTTAGCATTACATCTGGCACTAATAGTCATAGTTAATGTGATTGCTGCTGATTATTATTATTGATGATGGGGGGGGGTGTTAAATTGTAAATTATGTCAATGCTTCTGTCATTCTGAGCATGTGTTTCTTTCCTCCTTGTAGTTAGTTGCCTACCTTTCAACCATTTTGTATTTTTCTGTCATTTTGTAAATAGGATGAGGATCAAAAATAAATGATAGCTCTGAACTAGGCAGCTACACTCTTGCCAACCTTTGCAAACTCAAAGGAGATAAGAAATTAGAAACTGATAACTGAAATTTACCTTTAATTTAATCCAGCAAGCCAGACATAAGTGGTCAGTGCCTACAGTGTTCATTGCCGTTCTAGACAACAGGCTATACAGAGAAAAGAGAGCACAGTTCCTGCTATCAAGGAAATTACTTTTTGTTTGGTGAGATAAGGCAAGCATGCAAACCACAATGAGGGGATGATAGAAACTAGATCATAATTAACAGCTTAATTATGAAACATAAGCTGGGAATATTATAGGAAGAGAGAGGAGGGTGGATTGCAGGGGAGAGGATAGCCCTTTAATGTAGGTGGGACTTGAATTACATCTTATATGATGAAAATAAGATTGGATGAGGGGTCCCACGTGGATTATGTTGTTCCAAATTTTATTACTGTGATAATCTAACTATGTTGTGAAGTTATCGGAATAAATTATCTCTTACTTCAGAACTGAGTTTTACAGAGGATTTCAGAAGGCATTTTTTGATTCCAGCTAAATATGACCTGGATTATTGCAGGAAAAAAGTTTTATGGTAATAAGACACACCAATTCTATAGTTGAAGTTACTCTTTATATGTGAAAGAGATATACAATGAAAGTATAATTAATGTTAAGTTGGTTCTAGTTATGTAGGTCATGCAAATCCCCTTTTATTAAAACTAAGCAGTGGAGGGTGGGAGTGGGTAAAAGAAAGAAGCATAAAAATTCCTACTCATATTTAGAGAAATAATTAGATTTGTTTCCTCTATTTCATTTGTTCACTCATTGATTGAAACAAGAACTTTGGAAAACTGAGTTTTTTTTACTAAAGCATCATTTACAATAAGACAATCAGTTGAAGAACATAAACCAAAATGACTATTTTGCAATTTGCTAGATAAAAATAGCTTAGAAAAACAAATCATAATATATAATAGAAAAAAAGCTAGCATGTTGATTAACAAAATAAATATAAAATATGTTATAAAGTCTGTATGTAAGAGTAATTACTCTTAAAAAAAAAGCATTGGAACAGCTGTGTTCTATATAACTGACAAATACACTGGGTCAAAATATCCACCTATATGCAATCTATATAGAAACATAACATACAGTGTTTCTGAAAATGTAAGAAATGGTAGGAGGATGGCCAGGCAAATGTAAACAAAGGGAAACATAAGTGATGGTATTTATTTAAAGCAAAATAGAGCCCAAAGCAAGGGGCATTGGTGAATAGAGTCATATTACGTTGATGAAGAGTAAAATCTACAATGAAGATATAAGTGTGATGGATATGCATGTGGCTAGTTACATGTGATTGTGATATGTGAAATAATTGTTTAAAAATACTCTTAAAAGTAGAGAGCTCAGCAAACAGATTACTACTTGCCTTAATGATTCCATGAGTAATGTTATTACCTCATTTCAGTAAAATAGTTTAAGTAAAAAGATCAGGCTATAAAAGGATATATTTAATATATGACAGAAACTGATCAATGGATCAGCACACTTATTTCCTTCTTCCTGAGTATACAAACAATATTTTCCAGTCTCTCTTGCAATTGGATGGAGTCACGTGAATTAGTTCTAGCCAGTAGAATGTGAGTGGAAGTAACCCAAGCCACCTGAAAGAGGCCCATTCCTTAAACCTTCTCCCATGCAATCACACATGCTTCTTGTTCTTTTGTGGGAACATAGAAACCTTGGAAACTGTTATGAAGACTGCAGAGCCACAAGAGGAAAATAAATCAGGTCCTGAGCTCAGTGATCATGAACAACTATCTCAGACATTTTGCAAGTGAAACTTATATAAGTTTACGTCCTCATACCTTTAGGGCTGGATTTTACAGTAATTGGTATTATCTTAACTAATATAAACAAGTGACCATAATTTGTGTGTGTGTGTGTGTGTGTATGTGTTTGTGTGTGTGTGTGTGTGTGTGAGAGAGAGAGAGAGAGAGAGCAAGAGAGAGGAAATATTTAATATTTGTCCCATTTGCTCCTAAGACCATATGAATGTATTTTTAAGTACATGCAAATAAGAAATTGTTTATCTTTGGGTGACAGGATTAAAGAGGACTCAACATATTTACTTTTATTTTCCAAATTTTTTATAAGGAACTTGCATTACTTTTATAATCAGAAAATATTAAGCTTATTAAATTTTAAAACAAGGAAAAAAGCATTCTCCTCCCTTAAAAAAAGCCCCTTGTACATTAATGACTTGTGAGTAAATGTACATATCTTAAGAGCTTTTAAGAGCTTACTAATAACAGACAGACTAGCCATTCTTTCATTTACTCATCAAACATTTATTGAGTAACAAGTGTTGTCCAGCACAAGACAAGGCATTGGAGATATAATGACAAGATATTTATACTTTGTCACAAAGAAAGCAAAGTTTCGAGCCTCTGTACTCACAGTCTATCATGAGATATAGTTATATAAACAGATTATAGAATGCTTTGATGAATACATCAGTGGAGGCTAGGGATAGCCTAGAATAATTTACTGTTTTAGTAGTCAGGAGGGTTCTTATTGAAGGACTGCTGAGCTGGGTTTTGAAGAATAAATGAGTTTGTTGAGTGGATAAGCAGGGAAGGCATTCTGTGGTGCAAAAATTGTGGCACTATTGCAGACACCATATAAATAGCTTAAAATAGTAGAAGTATAGCTCAAAAAACTGTTTTCCACATCTTAGCAGGCTGTTTTATTTGAATCAAGAGGATGCTTTCAAGAACCCTCAGATTAATTATGTTTTGTAAAATTACACGTTGTTTCACATTGTTCTTTGCTCTAACTTGTCTTGTGAAATGTGGTCCTCATGCTAAGGTGACTAGCCTACTGATGTGAAGGTTCCAAACCTTGCAGCCACCAAAACTAACCATTTTCTCAAAAACTTATTCCAGCAGAAATGTACAACTTGATACTAGGATCGCTCTTAACACACACACACACACACATTCTCTCTCTCTCTCTCTCTCTCTCTCTCTCTCTCTCTCTCTCTCTCTCTCTCTCTCTCTCTCTCTCTCTCTCTCTCTCACTCCCCCTCCCCCTCTCTCTGTTAAAGACACTCCTGGTTGATTTATTGATTGTCTGTAACACCACTGGCTTTTCTTCAAGCACTTGTGATCTTCCCAGTTGTAAGTGCCACCCCCAGTGGAAAGTTGCCCCAAACTGGGATGTTTTGATTACTGTTTGACTTCCCCAACTTGACTGGTCAGGACTGAAGCTTCTCAGCTTCCCTGGAATAAGCTCCTTAAGCCTTTTCCCTCCAAAGCATCTGTAAACAGTTGAAGGTCATGATTGTTCACTCTGCAAGATCGATATGCCATTAAATTGTGACAAAAAGGACTGCCAGACCATTAAGACCTCCCTCATACCCTCAGTAATCCTGATAAAGTGATGAGCTGTTTTAACCTCTCTGGCTCCCATTGCTAACTACATAGAAAACTCCTAACTGCTGAGATAACCCTTTTTCGCAAAGTCAGAATGACCCACAAATGACTGACAGTGATTTTGAGCTCCATCTCTTGTACATTTGTACATTTTTTCCTGCTGTTGTGAAGTCACTTTATTTATTTATTTATTTATTTATTTATTTATTTTTTGTCCACACAGGCTAAAATCAAGTGTTACTCTCAAAACTATTTTGACTCAAAATGATTTTGTTCTAGGGTGACTGGTGTTCTAAAAGCTTTATCATGTAAATGAATAGACACATCTACTAAAGGTTGAGAGACAAATGTAGTATTCATGGAAACAGAAAATGGCATATGGCTAGTTCACCCCAAACATGTGAGATTTCCCTAAATTGGATCAATTTTAGACATGTGGTTAGTTCATAGTAATGAATTCTGTTGAATTTCTCCCTATGCTGCTTTTTTTTTTTTTTTAAGCAGTGAAAGGTGGGGAAAAGAGGATTTTGATCACATAGGAGAAAAGGCAACTTTTGTGAACTAAAAATAATTTTAATAGATTTAAGCATTCTGGAAACTATTTTAAAATTAAATCTAGACCAACCAAGTCTTGCTAGGCATTACATCGTGAGCTCATTTATTTTTAGAAGAATTTTAATTTCATCCAGTCAATGCTAAAATCTATTGCTACTATGAGCTGATATCCAGTGTTTTTGGAAATTCCATGGCTATTTAGTCAGATAAAGTTGATCTCACCCTCCTTACTAATGCTAAAATGATCTGCTATCCAAAACACATTTTTACATTTTTCTGTTTCTTATAAGAAGTGCATCCCCAGACTTGCTGTCTTTTGTAAATTAGTGTAATCCTAATTTAGAGTTTGAACATAATGCCTAATGCATACACACACACACACACACACACACACACACACGCACTAATGTACACAAATACAGATAAAACAATAGCACTACCTTTCCTGAAGTACTTTTTAAAAATACATTATATGGGTTGAAAAACCATGTTTGAAAAGTTAGGTGTTGAAGCTAACCTCTTTAAAGATTATTAAATACAGAAAAATCTGGAGGCTATTGCCCCACATATGATTAATGAAATGCACCTCCATTTCAGGCTTTGTTACAGCTTCATCAGCTAATTGCATAGAGAACTTTCTGGGCACAAATACCTGTTCATTTACTCTATTTTCTATTTTGTTGATTTACAAGCATGAATTTGCAGGAAAACCTTCACCTCAATTCAGGTCTGGTCCTAAATAGCTTATTATGTCAACAAAACATACCTTCAAATGAAAATCCAAACACTTGAAACCAGCAGGAGTTGTAGGTAGTAAACAAAGAGAAGACAGGCTTAATATCTGCTGAGCCCATTAGCTCTCACCTGCACATCTTGTTTCAGCATATCAATAGAATAATCTGGGAGGGCACAAAAGCAATAATAAAGCGCCAGGTCAATGAAATCATTCACTGATCCACCCAGCAAAGCACAATAAGTGGTGTATTGGCTTGAAATCACTTACATGATGCTTAGCCATCATTGCATATGTAGGAAAAGAGACCTAATTAAATGACCCCCAAAAACTAGCAGATTTTTTTCTGCGTTGTCTTCTTGAACCCTAAACTAATTTTGAATTTAGATTTTATAGTTTTGAATTAACGCCACAGATTCTGCAACATGAAGAAAGTTAAATGGCTAATAATGAGTTCATGAAACAGAAGATGTCTTATCCCTCCCTTAACACTTAACCATCTCTAGATTCATTTACAGGTTTCTGCCTCATGCTACTCATTAACATAGTAAATATGCATATTGTACCTAAATTTCTGGGGCTACAATAATGAGCAATATTAGGCAGTTTCTGTACATTTTGGATGTTTCTTTCTTCAAGATTTCTTTTTTAGTACAGAAACTAGGACAATAATGTATGTGATAGCATTGCCTTTTCCAACAACTTTAATCCTATGCAATGGACACTTGACTGAAATGAGTCACCACTGGTGGAACAAGCGTAAATCATTATGACAAAACAGAACAGATGTCGCCAAAGCCACTCCATGAGTGCCTTGCTGGCTGATGATAAACTTTGTCCCAGCTACCTTGAGTCTGATTTCTCCATCAGCAATTTAACAACCTACCTTTTGGTCTAAGCTACAGCTGATGTATATTCATATTGTACTTTCTGGTTTTCATTGGAAGGCTGGCTGCCAAGCACATGTTTGGAAGCAAATTTATCTATCATTCTTACTCAAGGCATCAGAGTCCTGGTCATTCCATTCATAGGAAGTTCTAATATCTGAAATCCATCATCAGGAAAATATTTGCTCTTTGAATCTATCACCTGATATTTAAATTTATCTGAAGTCAAAATTTGCACAAGAGAATAAAAGATAAGAGAAAGAAAGACAATGTGGTCAGGACAGAGAAAGCATTTTGGCACAGCTGGACAGGCCTAGTCACCAAATAATCCCAAGCTTAGCAGTACCAATTATTTATCCAACTATACTCTCCCCTCCATTGTTTAGAATGGAAAAACTTAAAAAATCAAAACTCTGTATTTACATTCTCCTTGGGAGGTATGAAGGATTCTAAAAATCTGGCTGACTCCAGGAAATCAGCCTTTTTAGGTTGCATCATGTCCAGCTGTTTGCATTAAAGTCCATCCAATTTGATTTTCATTTGTCAAACTGATCCCTTTGATGTCAAAATTACTCTCTCCTTTGCATTTAATCCTTAAGAGTTTCCAGCTGTTGTTGGCTCTGTAGTTGTGTTGAGGTCTTAAGACAGTCTTGGGTCATATTGTTCTGCTTTGCAGTTGTCTAAACTATGTTAGGTGACCTCATTCATCTTGATGACCTAACTTGAGACACTTATCCAAGATGTCTTGGAGCTGCTGTTCTTGGAAGATTCTCTTGCATTGTTTTCACCCTCTGGTAACCAGCTTTGGCTGTATCCACTCTTCACTGAGTGCACACAACTCATACCAGCATCTTCTGTTCATATGGACAAAGAATATGTTCAATTCCTTTTGGAATCACTGATAGCCACCTGTTTATAATGTCTCTTTTTCTTCTTTAGAACAGATATCCTCTTAGTGTTCAATGAGTCACAAATTGGTTTGGGGATCCTAAGTAGACCACAGAGTGTTGAATCAACATTTAAAGAGCTCTTCAGTGTCACAGTATTCAGTCCTATTCCTTGGGATGCTTTATGAGAGAGAGACAGCTATTGTTATCTTTCCTCTATAAAGGAGAAAACCCAGTGGTATAAGGTGAAGTGTCCAAAAGATATTTTCTTCTTGGCTGAACTTTTGGTTACAGTAAATTCTACTTTTAAAATTCTGTTTGTTTTTAATGTAATATTGTTATCTGTCTGTGTACCTTTATCAATCTATATCTGTCATCTACCTTTCTCCTTTCCTCCTTTCCTCCCTCCCTCTCTCTCTATATTTGATCTCTAAAGGAAATACAAATTACCTACCTTCTAATCCTATCAACAACTTGAAATATGTTATCTATATTCCCTGAGAATCAGTTACTTAATTTGTTAAAAGAACTGATACTTTCATATTAGAGTTATTTATAAGGATTAAATGAAATAATAAGAAACAGTATCAGCCCCTTTGACTGGTACCTAACAGAGTTACAAGAAAAGACAGATCTATATTCCTTTCTCTTACTATGAAGGTGATGCTGGAACACAAAGAAAAAGCTACTAGAAAAAAATTAGCAATAAAATTACTAATTCATCACATAACTTTTTCTGAGTTAGCAATCATCAATTTGGAGAGTACTTAAGTCTGATTCTGTGGGAATTTTCTTTAAACAATATTTCCCCCTAAGTCTAATGTATTAGTTTCCTATAACTATGATAAAAATTCCCACATATTTAGGAGTGTTAAACAATGCAATTTATTAGCTTAGAGCTGTGGAGGTCAGAAGTCCAAAATGGGCTGGCACAGCTGTTCCTTCTTGATGCTCCAGAGGAAAATCTATTTCCTTGTCTTTTCTAGCTTCTAGAGGCTGCCCACATTCCTTGTCTCAAGAGCTCAGCAATCTCACCTCTATTGCCACCATCACAGCTCCTTACCTGACTTTCCTACCTCCCTTGTTTTCTTATAATAGCACTTGTGATTACACTATGTCTACTCTCCTAACCCAATAAAATCAAGAAACTTAAATTTAATTACAGCAAAGTCCCTTTTGCGTGTGTGCGTGTATGTGTGTATGTGTGTATGACAAGTTCTGAGGTTTATAAGATAAATTGATTTGAGAGACCATTATTCTGACTACCACAACTAATAAAAACCTTACAAAACTTTTTGATTTTGAAGGTCCACTCTTGAATTGAAATCCATTTCTCATTTACTATTTCTGTGATTTTATTATTGATATTTGAAATCTAAGAAGGTAAATACTCTTTCTGACTTTTTAACATACAAATTATAAACAATGCCCTTTTGATCCAACATTTTTTCTTATAACCCTATATCCTTTTCTATTTATAATGTTTAACTCCTAATTTTCTTTTGTGTTGGTCTTTTTCTTTTTTGCTTTCTCTCAAAATGTAGGCTGCCAAAAAGTACACCTTGATTATTGTGTGTTGCTATACAAAAGTTTGTCCATTACCATGCAATATTACCAAAATAATAATAATATTATTATATTTAATAATTATATTATTAATTTTTAATAATTTTATTATTCCGGTTCCTTCCCTGAATTTTATTGTTGTGCAATAGTAGGAAACAACAATTTAAAGTCATTTTTTCAGTATTTTATTTTCTCAATATTTTTATATTACTGCAAAGCATATCATTACCTAAAATGGAAGCATAAGAGGTGAGCAGTCCTTCCAACATCTACTATTCCTATTGTTGCATGTATAGGATTTATTATTTGACAGTCCAATCCAGTTGTAAGGATTTTACATATCGTGACTTAATTCCAGAAACATGTAATATAATCAGATGGAAAGAGAAAAGAAATCTTTATTTCTGAACTCTGTGTGGATAATTTTTAAAGAGTTATTCACTCTAAGTTGTAAAATAAAAATTTTGAAATCAGTGACTTGATTTTGCAATCTTAAAGAAATGAAGCTCTAAAATCAAGTTTTATTTTGAGTCATATTAAAATATGAATAAAGACAGATTGCAATTCTGGATGGCATTTTATCCTTGAAGGTGGTGGATTTTAATGGGCACATTGTGTACAATGGTTTGCTTTTACAGAATAAACAGGATGAGTTAATAAAGGCACTAACATTTCATTTCTGGTCAGAGTGCTTCCTTTTTAAGGATCTTGTGTTTTGAAGTTTTCTCAGCTAGCTTTGTCTGGTAGTCACTAATGTCCCTTCTTTTGCAGCCCTGTGTATATAGACTGACTACATGAATGGGTTTCATCAGCCTAAAATTTGTCCTCAATGTTTTCTGGAACCTGTGTGATTGTGATGGTAGTGCCTTATATGAATCTGTGTGTTTCTGCTCTGTCATGTCCAACTCAGTCTCTCCACTATAAGTGAGACATTTTGGAAAGGGTTTAGAAGAATACCATAGTTTCTAAGAGTTTGAAAACCATCTGTATGCGCTAAGTTTAAGATTGGCTTCCAAATCCATCTCAAGTAGTGATAAGACCACTAGTGATAAACTACTTTTCAGGGAAATTGGGATAGCAGCTTGACTGCCTGCCTTCTTTCCTTCCTCCCTCTCTCCTTCCCTCCCTCCCTCCCTTCCTTCTTTTTCTGTCAATTTCTCTCCTTCCTTCCTTTTCCTTCCTTCTTTCCTCCCTTCTTCCTCTTTGCTTCTCTCCTTCCTTCTCTCCCATTTTCCTTTCTTTTCTCCCTCTTTTTCTTCTCTCATTTCTTTGCTTTTCTTTTCTTTCTCCCTGACTTCTTACCTTTTTTTTTTCTTTCTTCTCTCCTTTTTAATAAGACAGAATATGGGAAATAACATAATCCCAGTTTTCTTCTATACAAACATATGATGGTAAATTCTGATTCCCTGCTCCCCACCTCTGTGTGGTAGTGTACACACATTCAAGTAACATTCATGAAGTCAAGGGGCTGATCCTTGACAGTCACTACAGAACTTAAGCACCAAGATGATTATTTTTCTCCAGAGTAGCCATTTTACAAGAATAAATATTTGTTTAGTAAATGCCTCCATTATTCAAAATGTTTAAAACTCCTCTTTTGAACTGACTTTGGAGATAGTTTCAGAAAATCTCACTGCATTTTAACCACCTTATATTTTACTCAAAATGAATTCTTCAGGCTATCATTTACCTTGTTTATCAGGCTTCGGTCTTATATCTTTTGCTTATTTTCAAATGACAGCTCCAAGGATGAATGTTTATCAACACAAAGCACTGTCAAAAGAATGCAGCCACTTAAAGATCAAAAGCCTTTAAATATTTACCCTGTAATTTGCAATAGTGGCAATGCTGAACAAAAACCTATGTGTGCCATCCAATTCAATATGATAGCTAAAATTAAGAAATTAGTTTTCTTGGCAAATATATGACAATGCTAAGTGAAAAAATGATTCATGCCACATTATATAGGCTATACATATAGGATACACCAAAACATACCCCTACACACATTAAAATGATAGAATCACTTAACAATGTTTAGAATGGTTACTTCTGAGTGATCAAATTATGGGCCATTTTAATTTTCTTCTTTTTCTGTTTTCTAGAGTAAATATAATTACTTTTATAATCAAAGGGAATAAAACTAATTTGAGCTCTTATAGACAATTCTAAATACAAATTTTAGAAATGCTGTAATGACACCATCACTAGAAAATGCATAACATTTAAGGGTTCATGAGTATTTGAATATCTCTTCATTGTATTTGGCTAGAAATGGTCACATTAGTATAAGGTAGGATTGTACAAATAAATGAAATACATTCTTGAGTGTGCTACCAACTTCTTCCCGTTACAACACAAACAGATGAATGGAAAATGCATCCATCTGCATTTTCCATGGAAGTCCTTTAAGATCAGACCCATTGAGCATAGCCTGAGTATCATATCACGTAGGATCTGTAGATATCTAACTATTGTGATCAAGAACCCTAATTTTGGCCATTACAACACTGTATCACACTTTGAAAGGCAAGTACTTATATATCTGGGCCCACTGTAAAGTAAACTTCAGATCCTCTCCATCTCTAAAATTGAGTGAACCCTTTTCACTCACTGCTTTGATAAATAATCATTAGATTGTTGTTCCATTAGTAATACTACTCACAGAAAACAAAATTCACCAGTGACAACAAAGAAAAGACTTGATAGATTGTCTCTTAAATCATTTTGAAATTTCCCCAGATTAGTTTGGCAGTGGGTACAGGATCTCAGAAGCAATGAGGTTTAATCATGCCATCTGTAAAAACTAAGTGACTGCATTTTCACTTTTCTCAAAGACAAGGGTTGCCCTTGTTTTTCTTCTATGGTAAAATTCTCTTCAAAAATATCCTCCTTGAATGTTTCTAGTCCTAATCTTATCTTGCGTGGATTGAGGAATCTAGAAAATACATACTGTCAAAAAGAGTAGTATGAGTGAAATTTAAGTAATAACAACTTTATTTTACTTTTTCCCTTAGTTTTCTGACTAGCAGTCTTCCATCTTTACTCATATATTATGCAGAATAATGCTAGGTGGTATTAGAAATAATTCACAAATTTTATTTTGTGACATTAAATTCACAAATGGACCTACATAGTATTTTTTTTCTTATTCTCGATTGAGTCTAAGATAATTTTCTTCTGGATCCTTCTATTTGGGCCTGTGCTGAGTACTGACAGCCTTAAGTTGTTGACTTCCAGCTGGCAGGGAGAAAGCTGATGGAGAAGGTCCACCTAATTCTTAAAATCAGGAACAGAAGCACACAATACTTACCACATTGATAGCAAGAAGTAAGCACATGGCCACCTAGATGCTAGGGATACTGGAAAGGTAGTTCCTGCTTAGCCAGCTGCTTCCCAGGGACAACTCCACATTATGGAAGCAAGAACGTGAATGTTGGCATAGTACCCTATGTCTCTATGCCATTTCCTTGATCTTTTTCCTATAAACATTATATTAAAATATATGAATATGCAATATCTACCAAGCAAATATATTACATTTATTCATGTATTTTCTTATTCAACAAATGTTTATTTGATAGTATACCATGTGCATGACCCTGGATATTCTAACACTAGGAGTATAATAATGAAAAAGACAATCCTGGTCTCTCTGCCCTCAAGAACTTAGTTATAGATTACACTGGTCAACAGATTTTTACAAAAGTCATGTTACTGAAATAAAATTAGTCATTTCCTATCAATTTGTATGAGTTCAACACAAATATGACAGTCAAATTCTAATTTTGGCTCTTTTTTTTGTACTCTACAATAAATTGATTTTTACATCATGAAATGCATGCCAATAGTAATAGGCCTATGGTTAATACCTGTAATAAACCAAGTCATAGACTACTTCTTCGATTTCTTCGCTTGTCTCTTGTACAGCTGTTCAGAAATAGAATAGATGGAAGACAGTTTCCATTGTGCAAAAGCACAGCCTTAAGACTCAGTTTCGAAGAGTCTAGAAATAGTCTCTATTCTGATGGGTCATAAGTGAGTCTAAGGCATTCATGAGGCCCTCAATATCATAACAGAATACCACAGTACTTTCCTTTCTGAAGAAAGGCTCCAACTGCTGGTGGTGCTTTTGATATAAAGCAATTGTGACATCTTCTAGAAGATTCCATTGTTGGAGTCTTGATCCTAGCAGTTCTGCCTTTTTCTTGGATAAGTCCAAATCACGAACTAGGTCATTTAGTTCTTCCTATGTTAGTCTGTGTAGGGTTGATGATGCACCACAGTGAAAATCTGGATCACTGCATGCTGATGGAACAGGAGAAGAACAGGTCGGCTTACCCTTGTCCTCATCAGATGAATCAAGAGAATATTCTGCTGGAGGTTCTGGAATAGGAAGTCCCTCACTATGTGGAACTGGTCTCAATGCAAACAGAATGTTTGGGTGGACTATTCTTGACTTCTTTTGCTTCATTATTCCCCTGGAAAGAAGAGGAACCAAGCAGAAGTAACAGTCTTTTATGTGGTTGCTTGGCTCTCTCTACACCATGGGGACTGCAAACGGCACTGATGGTCTTTTGCCATTTAGCCACTGTGGAAGCTGTGTTGTACATGTAGCACAGCATATATGTGGGGCCCAAGGCTTGTCTTGGTCACCAACCTTGCATCCGAAGTAAGGATGATAAGCCTTCTTCACTTGAGATGGGATCCTTTTCTTCTGGTTGGCAAATGTCACTTCCCCACAAATAGAGCAGAAATTGTCCATGCTATCAACACCCTTTCGTGGCATGACTGTTCTGTATTTTGCCTAAATGGATAAAATAATAACAGTTCTATGGAACAGTATCTTATACTGTCTCGCACAAAGTCTGAAATATTTTCAATGCTCAACCTTTCCAACGGCTTCATATAGTGCACTGCTGACGTCAGCTTACTTCAGCAGCCACCTGCCAGTAGTATTGCATTGCATCAAAAAATGAAGCAATCAAAAAAAAAAATGATGCGATCAACTCTGGATGATGTGTGCATAATGATAGGATGCAATGTGATGCAATATTACATCATTTTAGGCTGATTTAGGATGTTGTTGCAGTCCTACTGGATAAATTTACACGGTGAAACATATAAAATGAATTATATGAAATATCTTCAAAATGAGAGCTAATAAAAATTTTCAGTTATATTCCTGTTCATCACACCAAGATACTAGAGATTAGGGCCTTTTTAAGGCAGTAGCGATCTCACTGTCGACTAGTGTAATAACTACATTTTAAGAAAGTGCTAGGAAAAAATCAAACAGGATGTTATGATACTGTACGGTTTGTGGCTGCTGAGATGATACCTTGGTTAGATAATTAGAGAAAGTCCCTGTGAAGACAGATATCTGACCCTAGCCATGAAATATAAGGAGAAGCTAACAACGTAATGAACATAGTGATCAGAGCAACGTACACAAAGGTCTTTAGGTGGAAAAGAACCCAAAGGACTTTATATAATATTACTGAGGATTAGACTTATACCTTTAATTAGATTCATCAGCTTTCAGATTACATATAAACTACAAGCAGAAAAGGAAACATTTACAACAAAAAAATCTAGTGGCCTATACCTTTACTATATCATCAAAGTTCACATTACCTGTCATGGAATAAATTTATAATCTATGCCTCTGCCATGAGAGACTGAAGACACCCCTCAACTCTAAAGTGTCCTTGCAAAAATGAAAATGTAAAGTTTTAACCAGAACCTAATCATGAGAAAACAATCAGGCAAATCCAAACTGAGAGGTATTCTGCAACACCAAGAGCATGGACTCTTCAAAGTGAGTGTAAAGAGACATGACAGCTAAATTCAACACATGATCCTAAATTAAGTCATGAATAAAACATTCACAAACAACAGCAAAGAGCAACAAATGTGAAAAGCCTTATGGAGACAATTGTGGAAGTTTGACAATGACTATATACTTGATAAGTTGTATCAATGTTAAATTTCCTGAATATGACAAAGGCATCATGGTTGCCTAACAAATGTCCTTATGTTAGGAAATATACATGAAAGGATTCAGGGGTAAAATGTGAACCTAGGTGGTGGGTACATAGTTGTTTATTTTCATATTCTTGCAAATTTCCTTTAAGTTAGATTTTTTTTTTCAAGATAAAAATTGGGAAAATGATTAGATTCATGTTTTTAAAAACTTACTCAAGATGCTATGTGGGGAAGGAATTGGGGAGGGTGAGTGAGAAGGTAAAGGTCAGTCAGAGGGCTAGATCTGTGGTCCAGAACAGAGATGCTGAAGGTTTTCTCTCCTCATTACAGAGGACACTGAAAATAAAGTTGAGGTGGAGCAGATGGACTCCAATATACTTTGGAAGTAGAATCAACAGCTTTTTCATAGATTGAATGTGAGAAAATGAAAGAAAAGATAACAATAAGGGTAATGCCATACTCAAAATACACGCAGGAGGTGACTCTTAAGTTGTACTAAGATATTTAACGGCTGATGTCAAGAGAAAAGTATGATTCACATACACAAGATTTACAATGTCCAGAAGATACAAATACACCAGCTGTCTCAGAAGCTGCGTGACAATTCTTGCTACTGAGAGTTGCAGAGTTTTTCCTCTGGGTTCTCATAAGAGGTGGCTGTGATATCGATTTTATTCCCTCTAATATTCATGCACTTCCAGTGACCACACCACCAACCATTAAATGACTCAACTGGGCTTTGGCAAGTAGACTATCATCAATTGGCATCTTCAAAATTCCTGTGGAGAGAAAACCTGCTCGGCCTGAAACTAAACTTAACGCCATTTAAAGAGAATAAGCAGTTTTCTTCACGTCAGGCCAACTCGTTACTTGGTGTTTTATGCAAGAGCTGTTACTGCAGTCACATTGAGAAGATTCAACGTGAATGGTAAATTATAAGAAAGGCCCACACTTCCTATTTCCTGTATCTATTTTAGTTAGTGGCAATTACGATTTACTACGCAACATTCAAAATACAAATGGTGCTATGTTAGAGCGACATAGAAGTGACAGATTTGCAACCTCCAAGTGTGATTGCAAAATATTGGTGAGGAAAAGATTTCCAATTCCGGAAGGTGGTTGAGACACACCATGCAAAGCCCCCGCAGGTGAGGGCACGCTGGATGTTGAAGTGAAGCTGTGCAGAGCTGGGGGAGGCTCCGGAGGAGCCAGATGGAGGAGGCCTTCCACGCCAATTGCATGATGGGATGTCACAGACAGTGAGCAGAGTGAGGAAATACAGCTAAGCAGGGAAACTGAGAGCATAAGGACGGAGGAGAAAATCAAGAAGCAAAGCCAAGAACTTCAGGAAAACGAAGAGGCAAGGTTATGTGAGGAGAACAGGCAGGCATCCTCTGTTCACCCACCAGCTCAGCGTTAGGCAGCTCTGCCCTGATCTTTGGCCAGGGGGCTGGATTCTGAGGCTTGCATTGCCAGGCCCTCCCTTGTTTTCTGCAGCCATTTGGCATCCTAATCGGGGCCACTTTGAGAAAATCAGAAGAAAAGCATTAAGTGAGGCTTGTTTTTCTCCCCAATTCCCACCTGCCTGTGTCAGTACATTCTGGACCTCCTGGCACAGTCCTCTGCTCTTGCCCTCACAGGCCCCTCTGCTCTGGCGGGTGTTTGGTGATAGCTTTCCACATTTGCTGTTTTGTGGGGCTTGGGGTGAGTTGGGGCAGAGTGTTTGGAGGGGGCCATCATTCTGTTTGTGTAGCTCAACACTTGCTCATGCCATTGTAAGTAGTTACTTCATTAAACACTACTCAGGAAGATACCCTGGAGGTCTGGTGGGGATCCTGACTAACAGGGAATTTTGAGTACCCAGATTCACCTTCAAGATTGATGAAGGCCGTACTGGTAACCATGCTGAGTTACAGTGACTGGTCTGGCTCTGATATGAGATGTATCTATATTCCTAAAACAGAAAGTTGATGGATTCTTTAATCTTTCCAAATTCACCTTCTTCTTTAGTCCCTCTGACACGTCCTTTCTATGTTTGTCTAGTGTTCTTGCCTCTAACCTATTCCCTACCCTGAATTCAGACAGGTGAGAACCTAGAACTCCAGAACAATGAGGAAATTATCTTTAGAGGACTTCTGCCAGGGCAGCTGCATTTATCTGGGCGAGCATCCCAAACTAGGAGGTGTACATACTTCAGAATTAAACGTCAAAGCTTCCTAACCTTTGCTCCCTTGTAACACCTCTTTGACTCTGCTGCCCTCCTCTCTGAATTAGTCAGAGAGAGGAAAACTTACTGAGAGTAATGTGTACTTTTAAAATATCCAGGGGAATGCAGGGTGTTACACTCATTGCAAGTGCAGTAAGAATAAAGACAGATTTATACACAAAAGAAATACAGCAATATTATGACTTATTTTAAATCATTAGACTAGCTTCAGACTGTATTCTAGTCCCTAAGATTATTATAATTAAAATAGATTTTGAAAAACTGCTTATTTGTAAAAGTGGTGGTATAAAATTAAACACAAAGACACAAACACACACACACACACACAAATATCTAGCTCTCTTTCTAACCTCCTTCACCTCCACCCACACAAGCTTTCTGCTTCATCTATGGAGTGCCTATGATTGTCACCCCTAAAAGGAAACTAATGCACTGAGAACTTCAGTGGAGTTCAGAGAATGGGAAGAATCTTAGCTACAATACCTAAAATTAGAAGTTGCTCTTGAAAATCTGTACCAGAAATAAAAGAAATCAGAGGACTGTACTTGATTGAATTCAAGTGACACTGTTTTAAGCGCAAACTGCAGAAGTGAGGGACATCGGTACCTCTTACACACAATAACAATGTCCCAGAATGGTTTATTATTAAAACTACTCAAAATTCCTTTTAAAGGAAAGAAGTGCTTTTCTTTTCTACCCATCTACTAGGAGCAATCTTTTTCCATCTGATATAAATTATGGCTCAAGTTTCATGAAACAAGGCTCTAGAAAGATATCTTTTACTCTGCCTGCGCTGACATTATAAGTGCGCGTCAAACCATGATGAGGATGGTTGTTATAGACTATTAGAGTTATATTATATGAAGGAAAGTTTGAAAGAAATAAATGGAAGAGCAGAACTTTAGAGTAATACAGAGCTAAATCATGTCACTTATTCATGTGGAAATTTTGTTGGTGCAACAATGACAAGAACACAGGGAAATGAATCCAGAGCAAGGAAAGGAATCCTAAAGTTTAGGAAGAGAAGGTAATTCACATGAATGATATCACCGAAAAGATCGGGTTTAATCATATCATCTCTAAAAGCTAAGTGAATAAATTTTCACCTTAACCAAAGACAAAGGCAGCCCTTCTTTTAATTATGCAAAATCTCTTTAAAGGCTTTTGAGTGTTTCTATGCCTATACTCTGAAAGGCAAACTCTGGAATATCTAGGAAAAGGATAATGTACAGAAATTTTAAATAAAGAATTTTTAAGAGCAATATGCCAAGAACTTGAGGCCAAGGTAACCTCCATTGAAAAGAAGAAATTCCCTCATGACAAAACATATATTACAGACTCTTGTTACAGTCTTTCTTAGAAATTATAGCTGCACTTGATAGACCACAATCTGGAAACCAAAACATTTGAAGACAGAAAACTCAAAATTTTCAGATAGAAATGCACACTAACATAAGGCGAACAAAGCATAGTCTAATTAACTAGTCCCACTTACATAGGAGTGGAAATTAGGATAATCAGAGAAGCACAGACTTGAATTCTTTTTATAGGAGAAGATACCAGAGAATTCATCCTGAAAAAATAAATTATAAAATACTACTAAATGCCTCTCCTTGCTGAGAATAAAGAAGGTCTAGTTCACAGGAATGATTGTATTGTACCACCCTTGAAAGGACAATTTGATGAAACGAGTTGATTCTAGAAAAGCTATGGGAATATTTTTCCTGGACTTTCTATAAAAGCTTCCAATACCGACCACATACAGGGGTCACTTATCAAGTAATTATTAAACCTGGGGGAGAGCGCAGGCCGGCTGGATAGGTACAGTCCTGTGAGCTGCATCAGATGAGGGAGCCAGCAGGGCACCACAGAGCGATCCATTTGAGGCACAATCTCATTCCCTCGATGTATTAATGAGGTAGGGGTGGGACAGGGAATAAAAGAAAAAAAAAGAACAGGCAGTCAAGTCATCCCATTTGCAGATGTTGAAGTGTGGTGGGACCACGCTATGGAGGGGAAGCCACATCATTTATCTTAGTGGGAAGCCCTCCATCTCTGGCAGCATTTCCGTGGAATAGCGCTATGCTTGGGGCTTTCCAATTCCTTTTGACAGATTTGCTTTTTCTTTAATAATACATCGGGTTTGTATAATGCTTTTTGTCCTAAGAGCACAAAAGTACTTTCCATGGATTTTATTTCATTTATCCTCATATAAAAAAAGAAAAAGAAAGAAACCAACTCTGAGTTTTGAAAGACCAGGTAAAGTTATTTTACAGGCAAGATAGAGAAGTTTAGAGAGGCCAACCAATCCACCTAAATCACGTGGAACATGCCACACCTAGTTAACTACTAATCAGAAAATATACTGAACGGCCATGGAGGGCTGAAGGCGCCTATTACCTTGCATTCAGCTGAGGGCCCCTATTATGCATTCAGAGAAGTAATGGTATATGGTGTTCTGCTCCTTTAAGGCTTCTCACTCCAGGCTAGGAATTGGCAAACTCTGGTCTATTGGTCAAATCTGGACTGCTGCCAAATAAGTCATATGGCCTCTGAGTGAGAAATCCTTTTTTATGTTTTTTAAATGCTTGGGGAGAAATTTTTAAAAAGCAATACTTTTGTGGCATATGAAAACTATAAAATTCAAATTTCAGTGTTCCGTAGTGTTATTAACACAGCCATGTCCATTTGTGTACTTGTTGTCTCTGGCTGTTTTTATATCAAAGTAGCTGTGGCAGACACATATGACCCACAAAGCCTAAAATATGTAAATATTTACTCCATACATGGAGCTGACCCCATGGATTTCCCCCTCTTCCTTCTTTCCTCTGTTCCTCCCTCCTTCCTTCCCTCTCTCCTCTCCCTCTCTCCTTTCATCTCTTCCTTCCTTTCTTTCGTACTTATTTCCTATAGCAATTGACCCTTTCATTTGAAAAACTTTTACATAGGGAACTAGAGCTCCACATTCAAAGCTCTTCCACCACTCGCTGCTCCCACAGTGGAGCTAGAAACTTGCCCTAGAGTCTCCGTTTCAAAATGACAAGCTGAGGAGTCAAAACTGAGACTCCCTCTCTCTTTAACCAAGCTAAATATATTAATGAGAACACCTAGCACCTACACCATCCCTCTACTTAGGGAAGGACAGTTACTTCTGCAGATATCTCCTTCCATATTGTACTGTGAGCTCCTCAGGATAGAAACATGTTGTACTTATCTTTCCAACCCCAGCTTCTGGCAGTTAATAAGACTTAATATATGTTAATGAGTTCAAAGAATGAATGAGTTAATACTTAAATCCAGTCAATATTGAGGACAGATTCAATACTTTACCATTTGAGCCATTTCCTATCTATTGAAAAAGCATTCCTGTCTTTCTGTAGTGTTCCCTGAACTCATGAGAATTAATGGAAAAGAGTAAACATACATCTTTTTCCTTAAAAAAAAATTAGAGGATTTCTTCTATAGCAAAAGTGATACAACTCAAAGTGATGTTGATAATATTTGAGAAGCATTAGTAAATGAATTCTCATTAAGCAACACTGGATAGTTTTACAATGACTGAGAACTATAGGAAATAGGAAAAAAATTCTGTTCTAGAGGAAAATTAAAGCCAGTTTTAAACCAACCCAGTAATGATACTGTCTTATAAATTAGGTCAGTGATTTTTTTCAGGAATAGTTATTAATACAGCAGTAATTCAACAAAACCAGCATCATGTGTTTGTTTGCTGAATGTCACCATATATATTTTATATACATATTTATATATATGCATACATACATGTGTGTTCTTCCATTTGTCTCCATAGTCAGTAGAGAATGTTAAGATACATCAACATAAACCAAATATAACCCTTGCTCCTATACCCATCCTGTCTACATTTTCATGGTTAGAGTCAACCAAACCCAAAAGGCAAATATAATTGAAGGTGAGAGTCAGTCCTCTGCTCAGTTTAGCTGCATTTCTCATGGATTAGCAGATCCATGAGATATAAAATGAACAAGAATTGATTCTATCCTTTATGATGATGGCTTTGCTGCTGCAGCAAAGAAGATAGATGGTGACTTCAGTCTAGGATTAACCCCACATGAACTGTCTCAGTTAGTGCCCAGGCAAGCAAAGAAAACCTGCTCAGAAAATGTTTAGAGTATAAAGGGACTCTTTACAGAGGAACATGCAGAGAACCTCCAGGGTACATTGAGGCTCTTAGAGACTAGCAACAAGCAGAAGCTATTTCCATCCTGAACCTAAAGAGGCAGGGGAGGGAATAGTTCCAGAGGACTCTAGGACTGGAAAGCTATAGTTGTAGAGGAGTCTCCTCCTGGGAGCTGTAGTTGAGGCATGGAGAGCCACAGCGCAAAGCAGGATGAAAGTAGTGAGGAAAATACCCTATATTCTCTCTTTTCCTGTCCTTTGATCTTCTATCAGTGCTTCCCATTGGTTGATTCCAACCAGAAGCCAAAAGTCAAAGAAATCTGGCCAATGCAGTTGATAGCGGTCATTGAGGTCTCTCCTCTCCACAATCCAGGTGAATACCAATGTAGAGAATGTGGAAAATGGTGACAAGGATGTAATTTTAGAAAATGATTACTCGATGAGCCACAGTATGAAACAATTGTCTCCATCTTCCTTGTCTCCTACATCCAATCAACCACGTGTCCCTTTCTAATTCTCTTCTGCATGCTTCTATAAAAGCCAAGTAAAGTAGAACAACTTAATAAGCAATTGGATTTGCAAAGCTATCAGAAAAGTGCGGGGAAATGATTGACCATCCATAAGAACATACTTTTTCCCAGGGTGCCACAAGGAAGCCTCTTGGGTAACAGTAATAATATTTTAAATCTTTTAGACTTTGTGTTGCCATTTAGATAAGTTAAATAATTGAATTTCCTCTAATAAAGAACATTCTCTTCTGAACTCCCTCCTTAATATGTCCCTAGGTTGTAGGCAAGAATTTAGGTGAATGCCTTCAGTGATTAGTAAACCTCAGAGTTTTAAGAGATGAACTCTGTGCAAGAGAGTAAATAGGGTTGAACTTATAAACCGAACCCATGGGTTTGGGTCATTGATCCTTCACTTTCAGTACTTGAGTGATCTTAATCTTTTGCAAGGCATTTAACCTGTATTGGTTTTAGTTTCATCACTTGTAAAATGATGGAGTTGAATTGCATAAATTCTAAGGTTTCTTTCCACTCTGAGATTCTGCAGCTCTGTGCTTCTGCTTAAACTCAAGCCACTGAAAGTATTGCACTGCAGAAAGAATATATTACAAACTTAATAGTTCCTGGTATGGGACATGAAGGGCGAGATCCAATACTGAGAATCAATACACACTAACACAGAACAGGAGATGGAAAGTGCAGGGCACTTTCAATCAAAGGCTAATGCACAGCAGACTTCTTAGCCAAGACTTCTTGGCCAAAGACTGAAAGAAAAATGAGACATGTGGAGGGGCGAGATGGGATGGTTGTCAAGATAAGGCTCCCCTTAAGCATAGCTATTGATGGAAGAAAGAAATAACTCATAAATCATGACAACTTTTAGTTTTTCTTGTTTGGAGTGTTGCAGGTTATGGTTAGCTGTTAACTAGAAATTGGCATATTGCTCCCTAGCCACTGTGTATAGTTCTGATATTCAATATCTAAATGAAACAGGCGTGGCCCATCACATGGCCTGACCTTAGCTAGGAATTCTGAACTGCATTGTATAAACTTAGCTGTGTGGTTTGTTTAGCTCTGGTGTCTCCTGCAGCCCCCAATGGCAGCTATGGGAACTATTGGTAGGAATTGTAACCATGAAGCAGCTATGAGAACTGTCGATAGGAATTGTATACTACGAAATGCCTACTCAATTTAGTAATGGGGAAACCATCCAGGTGTGGCAATCAAAAATGATACCCTCTTGGGTACTATTATGTGTTGCATGTGTGCCAAGAGGGTATTGGACAATGACATTAGAAAGAAATTCTTACTCTGGTTATCTAAATAGTTTATTTTGTTTCCTTTCGGGACTGGGTACTAAACAAAATTTTAAATTCATTGATGAAGAATCTTGCCTATTCTTTAAAATGAAATAAAAATAAAGAAGGACATTAATTATTCATATCATCTGCTTACAGTCTGTCTCTGTACATATAGACTATTTTCCTCTCTATCCAGTGGACATGCTGGGACCCAGGCGGTGACTGCATTCTCCTGCCTGCCATATAGGGAGCAGTAGGTAGGTGGGGTTCTGTACATCTGTAGATTTGGATAATAACCTGTGACCATTTCTTCTTCTAGTTACCGTTCCCTGAATAACCCCCTGCACTAGGAATAAGAGTGTTAGCTATTCTGTTTCTTCACTCACTGAAGAAACAGAAGACAATGAAGTTTCTCACAAAGACACTACTCAATAAAAAAAATCCAGACGCAATCCTTAAGAGAGGGAAAAGTAAATAGCTAGTGTTTTTCTTGCCTGAAGGGAAAGCCAGAGGAAAAAAAAAAAAAAGAAACTTTTCCCAGATCACAGAAATCACTGCTGGAGAATGCAATATAATCCCAAACACTTGACCTTCTGCAGACCATCCCCCAAATATGCGTGCAACCTGGAGTTTTATCAGTGCAGACATATCAATGCCCACCTCTCTTCTCAGGCCGCCCCTGTGCTGCATGAGAATCCATTCAGATTCCTTTGAGATGGCTAAGTAAACATTGCTTAATTCCGATCCTTTCCCTCAGTGGTTATTTTTCCTCTTATTGAGTTGGTTCATTGAGAAACCAGGTCAGAAACAGTACACAAACCTGGTAATACTCTGTGTTATAAGATGTACATGGTATTGTTTTATTTAGTTTTGAAAACTGCCCAGGGCAGAAAGGAGCTTCTTGATAATTTAGTCTTCCAGATTACTCGAATTCATTATAGCACCAGCTTGGACTTGAACCTGAGCTGGTTCTGATTTGAACTTAGAATTATGACTTCCAATTCATGACCTCAGGAACAGACATTACTCACAAAAGTGCACTGGAAGCTTCATTTTGTTTTTGTTTTTTTCTGAGAATCTTGATATCACCTTTACTCACTAAGTTTCCAAATCTTTCCAGAGATTCCAAATAATAAAGCAATTATAGCAAAATTAGTTCAAGGAAGGTTTGTTTTTTAAAAAATGGAATAAGATATCTCTTCCTCTCTCTTTTGGGAGCATAGGAGACATCTTCTGATATTCACCATCTTGAAGGATTAGCTGTGTTCTCCTAATCAAAGTAATTATAAACTGATAATGAAAGCCAGCCTTATTCATTTATATTTATAGCTCATACATATTGCTCTGGTGCTTTTTTTCTGAATTTGTGGATGATCTTTACATATTTTAGCTAATACTAATACTAGCTGTATGAGACCTATGGATAAAGATTAAGATTATAGGGGAAGGGATTGTTTCCCTGTAATAACAGCAAAACCAGGAAGGCATCAAGGAAGAGAGGGAGGGAGATAGAGGGGTGTGAAGAGAGAGGTAGAGTGAGAGAGGGAGGAGGAGGAAGAACAGGAGGAGGAAGAGAAAGAGGAGAGAATGGGATTAGGATTTCCCAATAATCAACATTTTCTGACATTTTTCCAGATAAATTTATATCTCTTTCTCTTCCTTTTCTTCTGGCCACTCATTCCAATATTCCAGTTTGCCAAAATCTTTCTTGTTTTTCTTCGCTGACTCTGTCTAAAGGACCCTTCCTTCTCAAATTCTTAGTACTGTCCTCTTAAGAAATGATCCCTTCTCTCCATAAAACCCCATAGAACTTGCGTTTCACCTTTGTAACAAACCTATGTATATTCTGTTTTGTACAATGCTTATTTGTAAGGTCCTTGGAAATCTGCAGATCTATGTAATTCATCTATTTTACCATTTAGCATAGTGTCTGGTCCAAAGCAGAAACTAAAGACCTATTTGTTAAATGAATCAAGATCAAAGGAAATTTTGAGTCCCATATTTACGCAGGAAAATCTGCAAACTGAACATTTTTCTAATCTCCATTCCCTTTATCCATTTATCAGTGATAAATTTTTAGTCTTCTGGTGTTTTTTTGAATCTATTATTCTTTCTCTGCCATGGTTCACCTGAGTTATCTTTCTGCTTCTAGTCTCTCATCTTTCATCCACCCTCTGTGCCTGCCTATCTACACACTGCTTCAACTCCTCTTCATGTACAGTCCTTTTGGTAAAATAAAAAACAAGTACACCCAAACTCAGTATCCAGTGTTCTTCATTACCTACCACATTACCAACTCTTCCAACATTATTTCCAGCATTATTTCCCAGTATTGACTAGCACAAACCCTATTTATACACTAGCCTAATTGGACTTTTCATTGGTTTTGGAAGATTTCTAATCCCTTTTGTCATGTCCTTTTGCTCATGCTATTCTATCCACTTAGAATACCCACACCTCTAGCTTTCCAGCTGCAACTCTTATAATCTCAGTTGTCTTTTTAAATTTAGCACAAAGATAGAATCTTCCATTAAATATTTCCTTATTTTACTCTCCAGCTTGAAATGATAAGAATTCTGCTTTATTAGAAATTCTCTCTCTCTCTCTCTCTCTCTCTCTCTCTCTCTCTCTCTCTCTCTCTCTCTCTCTCTCTCTTTCTCTCTCTGCTATTTGGATTCATTTCTAATCAGGAATCCTGTTGATTCATCTTGGTCTAATGTATAGCACCTGGCAGAATGCCTCACACATAATTGGTTTCAATAAATATTTGTTTGATTTGAATCTTTTAAAATTCATTCATACTTATCCATAAAGGGCAAAAGACTCTATCTGGTACTTCTCTAATTCTCAATATCATCTTTCATTTCCATTTTTTTCTCACTCTCAGAATTTAAATGTCACTTTCCAATTTCCCAAAGAAAATGAACTTCCACTTTTGTTCCTTTGCTTTGTATTTTGTTCCTTTGCTTCAGTTCGTTTCCCTGCCACTTTAAATTTTCCTTTCGCTTCCCTTCTTTCAGTTTTACCCGCAACTCGGAGCAAACCAGTGCATCACTAGCACATTGGGCACCACTCAGATGATCTCAAAACTTCTGTTATTTCCTTTAGACAATGGTTTAGCAAGTTTCATAACTTGAGAGTCCTAGTTTAGCAAATAAAACACTTGTGTTTCTCAGTCCTTCTTAATTTTTATTTTTTTAAAAGATTTATTTATACATACAAGAAATGAGTTGTAGGCCAGAGGTGGGAGGGGGGTAGTAAAGTGAGGGGATTTACCAGATAGTTACACACCAGAACTGCAGAATGGGGAACTCAATAATCCGGTGTTCAAAGGTGGCTGGTTGCCCTGAGCCTGAATTTGTGCAGTCCTTTGGGGGATTGTTATCAAGTTGTGCATTAACAATGTTATCAGTTCCCAAAGTACCTTAAAGCTTGTATGTCAGTGTAATCTCTCAGGAATATGAATTGAATGAGACAATTTTAGAAGAACTATCTACTGCAAAATTTGGCTTTTGTCTACAATTCTGGAAGGTGATAGAAAAGGGAAAGTATAAGGGCTAGAAAAAAGTGAATGTTCATCCCCAGGAAGATCCTTTTGAAGTACTTCCCAACAATAACTAGAAATGAGTATGGAAATGAGAGGAACAACAGTGATTTGAGCCACATTCCTATACAGAAAATGTGACAGCCATCTATAGTAAAAAATGAAAATAAAAACAAAGAGAAAAATAAAGCACACATTTGATGAAAATAGATGTTTGGAGAAATAATAAAAGATATATTTATTGCTCTCCATGAGTAATATGTGTCTTATAATTATAACTATAATTTATAGTATATAATAAAGTCATTTTTTAATCATATGATTATTAGTCAAGGTAATCTGCTCTCAGGATTCCTTTATGAGTCACTGAGTAGTTGCAATGGTAAGTAAATCTCCTAGCAATAAAGCAGGTAACAAGCAATACCTCCTTTTTTCATGATTCTAGCCCATTTCTAATCCATGGGATATGTTACCTAGCGTAGAGGAGAAATGATGCAGCATGGAGACGAGAACTGGGTTTTCTTTGACACAGTCATGTGCCCAGGTGCTTCAGTTGCTCTGCAAAAGGAATCTTGTTTTCTTTCATCCATAAAACATATCATATTTGTTTTACAAATCTTATTACCATCCTTACAAAAAAGATAGGGGGCACATATTTCTATTTCTCATATCTGGATGGAGAGCCTAACAGACACACTGCAGATGAGCGGTAGAAAGCCATTTTGTGTGCCAAACACACCTGGCTTTGAGTCTTCCATAGTCACTGAGTATCCATGAGACCTGGAGTAAGTTCACATTTCTTCATTGTGAACATGAACATATACTTAGTCTCCATCTGAAAAGGTTGTTTTGCAGAATCAATGAGATGCATGTATTTCTGTGCACATAAGTAAGCAGTCACACTCACAAATATTCACTGTACATGCTGGCACAATATAAACAGTCAATAGGACTACTATTTTTATCATTAGGAAGCACTTAGTTTTTCAATATTGCAACCATACTGTTCAGTACATCACTGTTGGTGGGCTGGAACCAAGTACTAAATTCCATCAGTACCTTCTAGTCTGCCATGGAAACTGGACCATGATCTATCATTGACCTTTGATAACCTCTAGGTATGTTTGTATTGTGGCCAAAAGAGTTGGAAAGAAAGCTGTGGGACGTCCTTGTTCTTGCCACTATATTTAAATATAAGGTATTTAGCAATCAGGCCATTTTCTTAGCTTTTGTTTGAAGGAAAAAATCAAAACACTTAGCAACGCCTGTCCTGTAGTGAGTACTCAATAAATATCATCATCATCTCCTTTGGTGGCCTGAGTGCTATATTGTAAAGCTCAATCCTATGGAAGGAGTAGACACAGAAATAGATAGACTTTATTTTTTTTTTTCACTTTGTAACTATCATTACTACAACCACACCATTATCACATATTTAACCTTGTTTTTTTGAAGTTAAAAATTGCAAAAGAGTTTCAAGAATATACTAGTACCCTTCACTCAGATACATAAATTATGTAATATTCCCTAACTCCTTCTCCATAATAGACATATATGTGTGTATTTGTATATATACCGTCTTATATATGTGTACTCATATATACCTATAGCAAATAAGTATATGTTCTTTTTTCATATCATATAATTTATGTTATCATACCTTCTCCAGACTATAGATAATCTCATTACAATGATCAAATCCAGAATTAATATAATACTATTTCCTATCACAAACTGTATTAAAATGTTTCTAGTTTTCCCTAAATGTATCATTGTAGCTTTTATTTTCTCTGATTCAGTATCCAAGCTAAACTCTGTGCCACATTTATTTTCCTGTATCATTCACCTCCTGCCTGGGGTTTAGTCCTTGTTCAAAAGAGCTTCTTCAGTGTATAGTGCAAAAGTCAAAGACAAAACTTTTATTTCTAATGAAGGGCAAAATAGTTTTATTAAAGATAGAAGATTATTTTATAACATAAATTTGCTTTAATTCTACCTTAATCTCCCCCCCCAAAAAAAAACCCTTTAATTTTCACCTCTCCAGTGAAGGAGACTACAGCTACTTCAAGTCTTTTACCATGAAAAAGATAGGAGAATGATTCTGCTTCAACTGAATCTGATTGTGTGATTTGATTACAAATTCATCCCTACTAAGTGTCAGTGTGAGATGTAGCTTTAACCCTGAAATGTTATCTGGAAAGAACTACATATTGTATGATTACGTTTATATGAATTATATAGAAATGGCAAGTCTGTGGAGACAAAAAGCAGATTAGAAGCTGCCTAAGAACTGAGGTTTGGAAACTGGTATTGAATGGAAGATCTTGAAGTGATAAAGGACGTTTGAAAATTGGATTGTGCAACTCTGAAAATTTACTAAAAATCATCCAATCATATGATTAAAACAAGTAAATTTTATGTTAATTTTCCCTTAAAAAAAAAAACCTATTGGATGCAAGCAAGGGGGGAGAGAGGAAGGAATAACTTACAAGAACAACAACAAAAAAAAACTTACCTGGACATAGAATTGCTATCCATAGAGCAGTATAGGCACATTCCAGGGACTCCATCTGAAAAGGTGACTGAGGACCTGTTGCCTGTGGCTGCTTTCTTACCTGCACCCTATTTTAAGTACCTAGAAAACATTTCCTCACTGGCAAGTGGAAGCATATCTTATACCATTTGTTTCCTTATATAAAAATCCTACCTAAATACATGAGTGCAGCCTCATGGAGCTGTGATAAGAATTAACGAGAAGCCTCCACAGATGCTTTGAAAAATTTCAAATTTAAAAGAACCAATGGGATCTGCTAAACTTATCTTTCTGACCAGTGACTCTGATAATGGTTAGAGAGAACATGTCTGCTTCCCTATCAGAATAATGTCTTACCAGTGGTATCCTCGGGGGGAAAGGAGCATCATGCATGTTTTATTACATAGAAATTATAAATCTTGAGAATTTTTATGATCAGTGACCTCAAAATTATTTTGGTGACTTTTTTTTTTTGTCAAATAAAATTAGGCAAGCTCTCCAAGCATCCTTCTGTGGCCTGACTACCCACTTCTTGTAAAAAGCATAAAGAAACTTCAATGGAGCAACAAGGCTGTAACACTAAGGGAAGTGATTGATTTCACTTGAACACCACCACCAACAAAAATGTTTAAAAACAGTTTCACGGCTCAACTTTCTCCTTGCTTTTTTTTTTCTCTTACAGTTTGAATGTATTTTATCGTCTGTCAGTTTTGCCCTATGATATGTCCTCTTAAATTGGATCTGTAAGCCCTTCATAAAGTTTAATAAATCTTCAGCATTTCACCCTAAGGAAATTATATTAAAAACCTTCAAATGTGAAGTTGGGCCCGCAGACACGCAGCGCTGGGAATTTTATCACCATAATCAGCGTGTAATGAAAGCCTCTGTCGCTGTTCCTCCCCAATCATAATCTGCCTGTCTTTATGAAAAAAGGGGGGTTTGTCTGGGTTCATCTGCAAGCTTTAATTGGAAGATGTCTTCATTTCATTCCAGCCTACTGGGATAATAACTCAGCCCCGTGTTTAAACACAGGCCCTTGCCGCTGATATTTTTTCATTTAGTAAAGCATGTCTCTTTAAATGATTTAGCAAATCATCATGAATGCCAAGCCAGGGTGATTGGCAGCTCATTGCTGGTGCACCATTTGCATGACATTTGTTCTTCAGCTAAGAAAGCTGCCGCAGGTAAACAAGCAGGCCCTGTACTGACTCCCTTTGAGTCCCTTCCTGTTTATTTTCTCATAATCAAATGACATTTATGGAGAGGCAAATGCAGCTGCACATATATGAGGGAAATGCAATCAGGCTAAACATGATGACTTCATTCAGGTGATATTTTGATTAGCGAAAGGATATTTTTATGACATGGGGGCTTTTTTATTGAGAAATCTCGCAAATTCCCTGTTGTGTAACTAGCAGTTTATATTTTATCTATGTTTTAATGTAAAGGCTGGACTCAAATAATTGATTGAGTGGGTATTCAGGTATGAGTATTTCATTAAAATCTGGGCAAGCATCAAACAGCAGACGCAAGGCGACATTCTTTGTTCCATTTAGAAGAAAATAGCCTTTTCTGCCTTCAAAGGAATAAAAAGAAAGAAAACAAGACAATATGATATAAAGCTACTTTATGGCATCAATGAATACAGCTTTTCCTAAAGGAGATTTCAGAGAGGAAGTTATTTTATAGTTTAATACTTACATGTATTTTCTGACTCATCGTCCTCCCAAGGGGCATGGCCAGTGAAATGCAGGATATTTTTTTTTTCCCTTTAAAATGTTGTTAATAGTAACACAAATGTCTATCGTTAATGTGGTTGGGGTGAGTCATAAAGAGCAAGCTAAATGTTAGCAGGCTTGCTAGAAATGCAGGTATACTTAGGCCTTAGCAGAAAGTGGTAGTTTCGCTCTGGAAAGCAGTCCCTGCAGTGTAGGTACATGCAATATTTCCAGCCTCCTCAGCTCCTAGAGTTGGAGACCAAGGTCATTTCAACTCCGTAATAGTGATGCACTTTCACAACCTGCTGCCAAAGCCCTCCTAAGGAGTATCTCCATCAACCAGAGACCCTCGATCATTTTTGGGTTAAAATAATTGCTCCAGGAAAATGATTGACTTTATACATCACTTCCAGATGATAGAAGAATGCAGAAATATTCTTGCTTTAAGGGTGAAAAGTAATTCTATACTTTAATACAAATTGCTAATAGAAATTTCTTTTTTTTTTGGTCATTGTGATTTTGGGTTCCTGTTCTGGCCATATTCCCTCTTTCTATCATCCATGAGTCTTAAATGGCAAGAATGACTTATTCAACCCACAAATTCTAGAATACACCCGTCTTTCACGACTGAGAGGAGAATGCTACCCCGTTCTAGGCATATGCTTATGCCTGGACACCCCGCTATTCAGGGACCAGCTGAAAGAGCAAATTTTAAGACTATAGGAAGCTGGGGCGGAGAGCAAAACCAGGAACACATGTGAGTAGAATGAGAGAAAGGGTCTAAATGACCATAGTCTCTAGTAAGTATTTTTCTGCTACACTTGAAAACATAAAAAATACTCCTCTCAGCAACATCTTCCAACTTGAAGTTCAAAGATCTTAGGTAGTAACAACAATGACATTTATAGAACTTTATAACTGTTATGTCACTTGATATAATAATGTCCACCATATTCTCTATATTAAGAGGACGCTAAGTGTTCACTGGCTGAAGAAGCTTTAACAGGAACGTGGTTCTTTTGACACAGATTAAAAAAAAGAAGAAATTTCTATCGACAAAGTGTGTATGCTCAGTGGCGGGCACTGTCCCCTGGAACTCTTTGTGTTCTTGTACTGCATGCGTTTGCGTTTTGTGGGAAGGGCAATATTTATATTGTGCCTGCCATTGTAAAGGGAAAATCTGAAATGGGGCAATGCTGTGGCATGATGGAAAACCCTTTTAATTTTAAATGTCTTTTTATTTATTTCTTTTTAAAAAAGATTTATTTATGCATACAAGCTGGGGTGCAGGCCAGCGGTGTGGGGTAGTGAAAGGATTCACTGGAGACAGAGTGGGGAGCAAAACAGGCAGATCGACTGAAGTACACTGCTGAGGAGAGCAGCGGGTGAGGCAGGAGAGATCTGCTGTGCCATGTGAGAAGCTCCCTGGCCGGGGATCGAACTGGTGCTGCAGTGGCTCTGGATAGCTTCATAGTGCTGCGCTTAACCCGTTGCACCACCAGGGAGGCCCCCTAAATTTCTTTTTAAATGGATGAGTACAGGTATAGTGATCAAAGAAGACAACTTTTGAAAAGTATATAACCCTTATGAATCCAAAGACTTAATTTCTTGTGTTCCTCTGAATGTGAAAATTTGATATTGGCTAATACAGACGCTCGCCAGCATAATGTCTGTGCTCATGCGTGGACATAAACTACCTGTTGCAGTGAGTACATGCATACAGAAAAACGGAGAGGAAAGAGCCAACTATGTATCTTAGTGTCTGTTCCCACCAATTAAATACATAAATACTGGATTTTACCCTCCTGTCACAGAAGTATATTTTAATACAAATTAGAAAGGTCGCTCTTGTCTTTCCCAGTTCTCCTCAGATCTGGGGAGAATTTTCTCTCATTCATATCTTTGAATTCAGAGTCAAACAATTTTTTTCTTTAAGAATGACAATAAAGCAATATAGAACATAGAGTAAAAATTCTATCACCCCAATGTTTTTCTCTCAAAGGGATTTTGAGATTCTTCAGATAAAGAAAAAGTAAAATGTCTTTCTGCTTCCCTCATAAAAGAATTAAGGATCAGTTTTAGAACCTTCTAACAATTGTTTTCTGAAAAGTAGATTTAAGAAGCTTATCCTCTAGTGACTTAATCCTGTGAGATAATTGTAAAAGGGAGATTGTCATGTTAGATATGAAAGGTATATTTGCAGGTTTACTGAAGAAACACTCTATCTTGTTTTCATGCTTGTACTCTTCACCGGGTTCCTTTGCAACATGAGTGAATATTGGTTTTTACATTAAAAATAGAAAAATTTATCATCTCTCCATTTTTCAAGTGAGATGGTTCCTTTTGAAACAAAGTAGATGAAACTCCACAAAATGTGTGTTTGTATCCCAACTTCAGAAACTCTGTAGTTTGATTAACACTCAACATCAGGTATTCCCTTACCTCTCTAAAAGTCACACATCAATTTGCTAAGAAATTGCAACTATGAAAATAAAATTAGAAGAAAAAGATTTCCTCAAGATCCATATATAAAGAAAAATTAGCTTGCATTAAACATTATGGTATATTAAATAAGACAGTAATGAGTCCATCAAAACAGTCGATTGCAAATTGACTGATAATATCAGATAATATCATTACTCAGATAATACTCAGATAATACTCAGATATTATACTCAGATAATATCATTATTCTGAGAGTAAGAGAGTAAGCATCCTATATGGAAAAGCAGAAAGAAACTTTGCTCCATCTCTTTCCGCTTGAAAAAGGCACATGTCTCCCAAAAGGGGAAGGAGAGAATAAGAAGCCAAACTGGCGACTGCAGGATGAAAACTCATCTGCCTGGCGCTTGGTGTTGTCATAATTCATGCTTTACTTTCTGTCCAGCGGCAAACCCAAGCCAAGAACTTCATCTTGCCTTTCTTTCAGTGGATCTGGCATGAATTTTCTGGCTTATAGCTGTTTTCCTAAATGTGAGGATCAGGTATAAGTTGGATTTTAATTTATTGCATCATTTTTAATTCATTACATGTTGGCTATGTCTACCAAAAAGAATTCAGGAGGATTTGATGGGGAAAAGGTGTTAAACTATTTTGGTGGCTTTCAAACTGTGCTCCAGCAAATCCTAGGAATTCCACGTAAAGTTCTTAAATGCTGCTGAGTGGGCAAGAGGCCAGTTCCACTTCAACTTTGACCACATTTAAACAGAGAAGTTGCAGGTTTATCAGGTTCTACATTTCTAAAGTCCATGTAGATTTCTTTGGGAAAAAAAAAGTCCATGGAAACACGCATACACATCAAATGAAATTAACGTGAAAGTCCTCTAGACAATTTGTATTTTCCTTCAACCTTAAAAGGACTTAATTGACTGGGGGTGTTCTGGGACCTGTGGAATACCCGTGATATATGTGTTTGGGAGCACTATTTGTTCCCTCATGTGTATCCTCTTTATTCCTTTGTGGGTCAGTACAGGTTCAGAAAATCTGGAGAAGGGAGAAGAGTTGTATGATAATTCAGTTATTTTCCACCAGAAAAAAATCTTTCTCAAACATTGGCTAAAGATCTAAACACCTGGGAACTTGGTAAAAATAAAAGAAACAGGCCCACCTCCTTCAACCAGTCTGCTCCTTTTCTTATTATCTTTCCAGATGACTCGTGATACACTCTCGAGTTTGAGAACCACTGACCTAGAAGAAAAGAGTTATTGCTCCTCCTTTGCTGGCTACTGTTACAAAATTCAATTTCTACCATCTGGTTTGGTCTAGGGAGACTATTGCCTCTGTTAATAGCCAGAAATGGGAAGAAACCTAGAGAACAGTATTTATGAACAACCATGAGGTACATTTGTAAGGCAGGCAATTTGACACAGCATGGCTTAAGCAAATATTAAATCAAAGTTCTCTAAGAAAGTGATATATTCCAGCTATATTGCCTTGTGTTCACTTCTTATTCTACTTAATACATTTTATGATGAAAGACATAGAAATAAACCAATAATTGCAGAGCAATATGATAAGTGATTAAAGGGAAATATAGATGGGTGATAACTTATCTAAGTTTGCCTCTTACTTCAAGAAATCCTTCATAATTGAGGATATTGGAGTCGAGGACTGATGTTCAAATTTACTTCATATGCTGGAATCAGAAAATGCAATGTATGTGGGTTTCCTTATTTAGTTTATCTTAAGAAATATCATCCTAGAGTTTTAGAAGTAAGTCTAGCATTCCTCATTTTAGTTGTACTTTAAATTGTAAATGACCAAAAAAATTTGAAATCTTGAATTAGTGGCACATACTTATATTTCAAAATCAATATTGCTCCTTTATTTTCTATCTCAGAATTGGTCGTTCTGTAGGGGTCATATTTTTTATGACTCCAATCGACAGCCGAACCACATAGCTACTTGTTGCAATGTAGCAGCTGAGTCTCAGGATATCATGACCACGATGACGTCTTTAGCATCTACCTGTTGTTATTGAAACAGGTTCACTTCAAATTAATCTCGTATTTGATAGGTCCTTTGACAGCCAGTCACCACTATTAGTGCAATGTCCTTATCAATACCCTCTAACCCCTCTCTGCTCTACCATCCACCTCAAGCTCCACATTTCCATTATATTCGTAGGGACTGCAGATCTAGACTGGAATCAGTCCAGCCTTGATGAAATGGAAGAAAGTTTAACTGGAAAAGTATAAGGTCAATTCTAAAGGTATTAGAAGTGTCTCCTCTCCTCTAGCATAAAGAACTTCTCCTTCTACAATACAAGAAACAAATTTGAAATATCTAATATTGTGAACATCATTGAATAAAATAAATTCCTACATGAAAATTAAAATACATGTTCCAGTAGAGTGAATAAGCCATTGAACTTGAAGTCAAAATACCAATATTTAGATCCCTATTTTGATGTTAATTATGTTACCTTACACAAGTAACTCAGTCTCTTTAGCATTATTTTTATATCTAAAAAATATACATAACAGTATTTCTTTTGATGTTATCGGGAAAGTCAAATAACATGTGAGAGCCAGAACTGTAGCTACCACATATTAGAAGCCTCATAAATCATTTTCAAAATTAAATTTATTTTTCCCAAAATTTCTTTTATTGTTTAGATAATTTTTTTTTTCAAAACTTATGTAGGAACTGGAGAATCTCACTTTCAGTTCTCTCTTCTGGAAAAGAATGAAACATAAATGGTTTGTTCATTTAACAAATATTTATTCAGGGTCTGTGGTGTGCCAGGAATTAGTCTAAGTACTTAGAATTCACCAGTGAATACAAAAGACAAAAATTCTTGTCGTCATGGGGTTTTTATTCTAGGGAGTAACCAAGTGCTTCCTCTTTTGGTTTTCCCCAAAGTTCTTCTTCAGTCAATACAACATACAATACACACACACATGCACACGCACATGCACACACACACACTTTGTGACTATTGTAAAAAAAAATTATTTCTCTTGAAAAAAATACCAGGGTTGCCACATAAATTCATGTTCATAGACTATGATGTGAACAGCAGTCTTGGAGTTGTCTAATTTGGTGGTCATAAATAAACATAAAGGAATACTTTTTCTAGCCAATTTCTCACATAAATGGTAGCCTCTGTTAGGATTTTCTGGGGTACACATGCTCTTCATAGAACAGTTAGGAGTGTGGAGTTTGCTCAAAAGACTAAAAATGGATCTTCCATATGACCCAACAATTCCACTCCTGGGTATCTACCAAAAAAATACAAAAACACTAATTTAAAAGGATATCTGAGTTCCTGTATTTATTGCAGCACTATTTACAATAGCCAAAACCTAAATGTTCAAAAACAGATGAGTGGATTAATAAGATTCCATATACACAATGGAATACTACACAGCAGACAAAAAGAAAAAGTCACACCATTTACAGCAACATGGATGGACCTCGAAAGGATTATGCTAAGTGAAGTAAACCAGAAGGATAAGAATAAATACCAGATGGTGTCACTCACAGGTGCAATATAGAAAAACCAAAGTTTCGGGCCTCCCTGGTGGCGCAGCGGTTGGGCGCTACACTGTGGAGCTGTCTGCAGTGGCGACGTGAGTTCGATGCCCGGCCAGGGAGATTCCCATATGGCATGGAAGACCTCTCCTGCCCTGCCCGCTGCTCCCCTCAGCAGTGTATTTCTGTCGATCTGCCTATTCTGCTCTCCACTCTGTCTCTGGTGAACCCTCTTGCCGCCCCACACCTCTGGCCTGCACCCCAGCTTGTATGCATAAATAAATAAATCTTTAAAAAAAAAAGAAAAAGAAAAACCAAAGTTTCAAACACAAACTTTAAAGCCAACTCTTGAAAGCTTATCATAGAACTGTGACTTTCAGAGGGCCAAGGAGAGGAAGGCAAGAATGGAGGGAAAGGGGGAGAGCCAGTGGACTGTGGTGGAGAACTATGGGTGCTTCAGTGGTGGGAGTACTTTGAGTGGGGAAATCCTATACTGTCAAAACAATAGCAAGGATGTAAAATAATGGTACTTCAATAACAATAAATAGGTTTTTAAAAATCTTTAAAAATAAAACTAGTTTGTTAGTGCTTTAAACCACATAAAAAGCTGCCCTTGTATTTAAAAACAATTTCCTTAAATCTTACAGATTAGCCTTTTTGAAATGTAACCTAACCCTAGACTAAGAAAATTCTTTTGATAATAGATCATTGAAAAGTGCTTTTGTGAAAAGGAGTTAATAGGAGATCCTCTCAGAGTTGGATGCTTGGAGAAAAGAATCATACTACAGCTCTTTTCATTGGAGGTGTAGCTGACTCTAAAATAAAGGTAATGCCTTTATTACACATTTACCCTCTCAAAATCTCAAGTGATCATGTATCTCATTTCTGAAAACTTCCCTATTTATAGGAGGTGTGAAGAGGGACCGTAAGAATTGCAGCTCATAGTAGTCGTGTGAGGATTACAGTATTGTCCCTCCCCTCACACCTCCAACAGTTGGCTATTTGGTGGATTAAGGAGAATAGAAATGAATAAAATACCAAAATGTGACATATCACATGAACACAGGAGGAATTTTAATCCTGGTCTCAGTACCTGAAATTGAGCAAAGGAGCAGGGATACTGTGATTGACTCACACCCCTAGAGTTTATCAGAGCAAGAAGTCGCCCTATGCCAAATGTGGACCATATATGACAGAGAGATGGCATTGGGTCATCTTAGAACTTGTCCAAAATGGTCACTGGACCTCAATAAAAGGCACTGGAGCAGTCATTTTATTCCTAACAGTTGGGAAGGCAAGAGTCAGAATAGAAATAAATTTGCTCTAGTCAAATGAATTTTAGGAAAGAAGTTCTCAGCGGTAAAGGCAAAAAACTCACAAAATCACCCATTACAGGAAGAGACATTCTATTATCCTGTTGAGTGGAAAGTACTGACCCTGGATTAAAATGACAGTACTCATTAAGTGATATTCCTGCTTTCCCGTCATATAAGACAACCCCAGCTAATAACATAGGAAGGAGAAAATCACATGCAAGGTTGAAATGGGAGAAGTTGGCTGCTCTCATGTTCTTTGTAGTTTCCAGTATGAAGCAGAGAAGAGCAGAGGAAGGGAGAAAAGTTTTAAACTTAAATCACTTGAAATGTTAACTTTAAATCAAGAGGGACTGTGTGATTACTGAACATTTGTGTCCTCCGCAAATTCATGTGCTTAAACCCTAATCTCCAAAGTGGTAGTATTTGGAGATGGATCATAAGGAGGTAATTAGGTCATAAGAGAAGACACAGCAGACAGCTGGCTTCCTCTCCCTTTCTGTCCTCTGCCAGGTCAGGATAAAACAAGTCAATGGCCATCTGTAAACCAGGAAGCATGTTCCCAACAAGCATTAGATGTGCTAGCATCTTGATTCTGGACTTCCCAGACAGCATAACTGTGAAAATTAAATATTTGTTATTGAAGCCACCAAATTTATGCTATTTTTATTATAGCAGTCCAAACCAACTGAGGCAGCTACTCATTTGAGTTATTATGACGGAAAGTGACAGTAAAACATTCCATGTTATGAGTGACCAGTTGGGGATACTCTGAGTTTTCGTCCAAGAGCAAGAACTCACACATCAGAGCAGAATTAAAGAGACGGTGTAAAAATGAAAGTTGCTTGATGATTACATCAAATGGGCTGGACCTCACTTAAAGTCAAGGTGACAGACATGTGTTTTGATTCATTTACTATCCATAGTGACAAGGTCTGCATCAGCTTTGCAAGGAGAAGAACATGCCCAGTTTTTCTAAATCTCACAAGGAGAATGTACACCACTCCTTTTCCTGCACAGTTTTGGAAGGACTTTTAACACTGGTGAAATTTTCCATGAAGTCTTCGAAGACTTTAGATTAAGGGTGAGGAAGAGGAATGAATGAAGCCTAGTAGCCAGCCAATAGGACTCACAGTTTCTGTGAGTCACTGGCCATGTGCCTAAATGCCCTCTGGGCTGCTCCAGCACTGTCTTGGCTTTATTTCTACACCTCCTTTCATTCCTATCCAGTTTCAGGTGAAATCATATTACTGATAAATCCAGAATGCCTCCCAGGCTGAACCAAGTTACATAAGACTTTGACATAGACAGTCATAATAGGCACTATTGTTTCTTTAACAATTTCTTCATGCCATCCACACACTGTGATGACAAGGACCAAAGACAGCATTGCTTACGTGGCAGGTTATTTGTGTCAGAGCTGATGAATGAAATGAAATGACTGTAAAAAGAAATAGTCATTTATTCCATATTTAGAGATAAGACTTACTTGAAACATCAACATGTTGATTCAAATACACCTTCAATGTAAAATCAGATCATTTCCTGAGGAAGGATTTAGAGTAATTGTGAGGTAGTCAAAGGTAAAGAGGGCAGTTCATAATAAAAAGAGTGATAGTCTCTGGGAAGCTGAGCATAATGACCCCCGCCCCTACCCCACAGCTATGCTTCAAACTCCATTTATTTCTAAGGAGAATTGTGAAGGTGAAGCCTGTAGAAAACGTTTTTGGTCAATGAATTAGAAAGCACACACCTTGGCAACCAAAGATAGCACGTTGTGAAATTTAGATTCCTTGGCATTATAAAGATGGTAGACTTCTTTATTCAGTCTAACACCCTTTGAAATATTTCCCGAGCATGTAACTTTTCAACTGCTAGACTCTACTATCACTCTCTTCTCACACTTTTGAGAGTTAGTCTTGTCAAAACTGGACCTCAGGGATTCCAGCTCATTGGGATGATGTCTGAAATAAACGGTCAGATAAGAATGACCTACGAGAGAAAGTCTGATTTCAGTCCGTCACCCTAAAATCCAAAGTGTTCACTTTTCTCTGACCTGTTCTTTTGATTGTAATATGGTACCATTTCCCTTGAATCATTCTGAATTCTTTTTATTATGGTGAAAAAAGTTACTCATTTTTTAAATAAAATTTTATTGGTTTACAACCCTATATAATTTTCAGGAATACTGCTTCACACCTTTATATGTGCATAAGCCTCACCTCACCCACTACCTCTTCTTTTTTTTTTCAAAGATTTATTTATTTATGCATATAAGCTGTGGTACAGGCCAGAGGCATGGGGTAGCGAGAGGGTTCACCCAGAGACAGAATGGGGAGCAGAACAGGCAGATTGACGGAAACACACTGCTGAGAAGAGCAGCAGGCGACACAGGAGAGGTCTGCCCCATCATATGGGAATCTCCCCGACTGGGCATCGAACTTGCGCCACCACTGCCAACAGCTCCACAGTGCAGCGCTTAACCGCTGCACCACCAGGGAGGCCCCCACTACCTTTTCTTAATCACTATGCAGTATAATTAATTATTATTCACACCTGGTAAAAATAACTATAGTTCTTAATTACTGTATTCTAGTAGATCTGGCACATTCAGAATGTTTTTCAACTTAAAAAAGAGGATATCAAATTAAGAATTGCTTTTTATTGCTCCATTTTTCATAAATGTAGTACTGTTAAAGGTTTTTATAAAAATACTATTTTACAGGATTGACTCAGAGACATTTTTCTCAGCATGTATAATAAGAGCGAGAACAGAAGTGTTAGTACAAATGAATTAAATGCTTTGAAAATAGCAGGTTTTATAAAGATGTTTATTTCCAGTAGATTATGCACCTAATCTCTCAGGTAGTTGTCAGCAAATGGTGCATATGGTTAATGGATGAGCAATGATAACATGTTTTCTTCCTATGAGTCTAATTTTTCTCTTGGGGAGCCAGGGCATGTCGGGGACACTCCTAGGAAAGACCATAATAAAAATGCCAACAACTTGCTACAGGTACAGTCCTTGAGAAGCTAAGATAAGGAACAGAAAACTACAGAGTTCATGAAGGATACACATATCAATCTAAAATCAACAAATTTTTCATTTCATACTTTTTCTGAGTGATTCTTTTCCCCATGATTTGCAGCTGCTTTCCACACTTTCAGCACCCTATAACCACCCCTTGTTCGACTAGCCGTAAATTCAGATATGACCTATCCTAGACAAAAACTTACCTGAAAATATGTGTTCCTGTGTTGGAGGAAACCAGCTCAGATCAGAAACCACTGGAAACTAAGTGTCTTTTCCTCACAAAGTCAAAGACTAGATGTCCTCAAGTTGAAAATGGCCATTGCTTCACCATGTTTTTGAAAAATTTCAGAATACCATGGCTAAAAAGAAGATATTAAATATGTCCAAAAGAGGGAAAAATAAAAATGTCATAACATATTAGGTATCAGTATGACATTGGATTTCTCAAACTAGAGTAAGATTGTGGATATATCTCAAGGGGAAAAATATGACTCACAGATTAGCTGATCTTTTGGAGGATACATTAAATGGACAATTACTTTTCTAAAAAGAGTTTAAATTAACAGTATTTAGAAAACAGAGAAAATGAAAGAGCAAAGCAAATACTAACTCCAGGAAAAACAAAAGTAATGCTCCTAGAAATATTATCACTGAGTTTTATATATTTCAACTATAATAATAATATCCACAGAGCTATCATCAAGCAAAATGGACTAATGACATACGTAAACTGTGATGAGACTGCATTAAGAATTTGAAAAGAATGGATATATTCAAGCTGGTGAATTTGGAGAGGTTGGTCAATAGTCAATAGGTAATATCTAAAATAAAATTTTAAAAAATCAAAATTTTACTTTGAAATATAGCAATAAATTCTAGAAGAAATGCTAACGGTGATTATGGTCACCTGCCAGAGACAAGAATCAGAAATAGGGAGAATTAGTAGTATTATTTGTTCTGCGTCTGGGACACAGCAAAAGCAGTAATAAGAGGAAAATATATAGCATTACAAGCTCACATCAAGAAACAAGTCAAAGAAACAATTTAATCTCACATCTCAAAGAACTAGAAAATGAACAACAAAAAACCCCAAAAGAAAGTTTAAGAAAGGAAATAATAAAAATCAAAGCAGAACTAAATGAAATGGAAACAAACAAAAAA
>PVIJ01005837.1:24684-99087 GCA_004024925.1 Scalopus aquaticus | reverse complement strand
TCAAACTGCTAAACATGGAGCTTCCATACGACCCAGCAATCCCACTTTTGGGAATTTACCCAAAGGACACAAAAACACTAATCCAAAAGGATACATGCACCCGTATGTTCATTGCGGCACTGTTCACAATAGCAAAGGTATGGAAGCAACCCAGATGTCCAAAAATAGATGATTGGATCAAGAAGATGTGGTACATATATACAATGGAATACTATTCAGCATGGAAAGAAGATAAACACATGCAATTTGCAGCGACATGGATGGAATTAGAGGGGATCATACTCAGTGAAATAAGCCAGAAAGAAAGGAAAAATATCGAATGGTTTCACTTATAACAGGACTATAAGGAAACCAAATAGGAGAGAGACAATCAGCAGGGGGGTGAGGGGGGGAGACGGGGGGGGGTAGGGAAGGAAAAGTGCACAAAATGGAATAGAAAAGAACACAAGGGACCATGGAGATGGATCACGGGTGAATTGGTGGTGGGCTACCCAAGGGGAATACAAAATGTAAAAGACATAAATAACAATAAAAATATATATTAAAAAAAAAAAGTCTTGACTTTAAAGACAATGTGATGGTGACAGAGATTCCTTGCCCCAGGCCCCCATTGCTCTCCTGGATAGCAGTAATATTGATACAATGAAACTGTAACAACAATAACACTTTTGTGTAACTTTTTAGTAGCAAGGTTTTCACCTGTCTGAACTGAGCTGATGGTCACAAAAACACCACTGAGTTTAATCAAGTCAAGGACTGTTAAGTAAACTGAAAGTCCAGATGAAAACTACAAAATCAGTGGTCTACTATAAGTAGTGTTGGTTGACTGAGAACAGAAGGGACCTGTTGCATAAAGCACAGGTCTTCACTCACATAAGTAATCTCTCCGATATTAGAGAAACAAGCTTCTTGTAGAAATCATTTGATAAGGAAACATAGTTGACAAGACAACATAATTGAGGAAGGGACTATTGTTATTTTTCTAACAACTTTGCCTTCAAACATTTCAAAGAGCCAATTTGCCAATGAACTTAACTTGGAAGAATAATTAACCATTTGGCATCTTTTTGTAATTCACCTATGAAAACATACCACTTATTTCACTTGGAGCTCTTGACATATGTTGTTTCTAACACACACATTTGCTCACATCCATGAGACTGCACTGTGGGGGAGCTGTGAGATTATCCATTTTTCCAGATCATCTTTAATACAGATGCAAGCCATACTTTTGGTAGTGTGGCAAAATCTCATCAGAAAGATCAATTTGTTTTGTTCCAGAACCAAGTGTCATTCAGCCTTAACTAAAGAAAACACTCACTGGACACCTTTGGGTTCCCTTATAACTCTTTGTTATCTAAAGAAACACTGCTCTAGTCCAGACTCACACAGCCTCATTGTGGTGTTCAAAGACTTTCAGGTTGGTTTAGGGTGAACTGCTGGTGAACAACTGCATCTGTGAGAGCTAATGTCCTATACCTTAGCCCAGACGAGGAAATTCTTACCTTTATCAGTACTCCAAAGACTTTCCTTTTTTTTTTTAATATTTAAAGTATGTGGGAAAGAGTATATATTCTGATGTCATATGTTATGGGGTACACAAGCTGACTCTAACACATATTAGCTCTCCCTGGTTCTCTTATTTCTTGTCTGTAAAATAAAGGATCAATGGCCCCTACTATATCATCTGATTGTGAGAGTTATGTGAGATAGTCCATGTGGGGTTCTTAGCAAACCTTTATGAACATCATGCACTATCAGCAGTACTTGTATAATTTTTTAACATAAGTAGTAATAAAGAAAAAAAATGGAAATAACTGCCTCCATCGAAAAAGGTTGGTAAATTCCAAGCCCTCAACAAATGTGAGTAACGAAGATAATAGTGACATTGGTAATGACCTTGAAGAGGTGATGAGGTTGGCAATGATTATTGGTTCCTACAACAGGCCTGGATAAAGGTTTGGAAAGAGCTTTTACTATACTTCTACTGAAATCTAAACTTTGGAATTTGTCGCTCTTATCGTATTTACAACTTATGAATGGATGGATGAGGACAAAAGAGCTTCTAACTATCTTATTTCTTTTGAAACAATTTATTTCTACCCCTAGATGTCAGGAATCTCTATTTCTTTTAAGAGACTGACAAAAAGCTTTTATGTTACATTGGAAAAAACTCAAAATCAAGTAGTCAGAGACTTCCTTTTGCTTTGAGAAGTTCTAAGGAAGAAAGTAGGTCAGCAGAAAGTAAGGCAATATTTTCAACTTGACAAATTGGTCTCTTTGTGTTCTTTGGCTGTACTCAATGACAGAAATTTAAGAACAGTGTTCAAATGAAGGAGGTAATAATCAGCCTGTGTCCTTTGGGGCTTGGCATATTTAAAAAGTGACATTGGCATAGCAAGACATCTTAAGGGGTTGATTGACTCAACCAGGAAAGGACTGGAAATTAAGAGACATTTAGAATGGTGAAAGAAACTGAAAATGTTTCACCTCTACAAAGAGGGAGATAAACTATGTCCCTTTACATATTTAAATAAGTGTCACATGGAGAAACTAAGAGACTGAGTCTTTGTGTCTATAGAAGGCAATTGTAAGACCAATGCATGGAAATTGCAGGGCGCAGACTTGGGTTCATGATAAGGAAAATCATACTAAATGAGCTGTTCAACAGTGCTTCTAAAGGTAGGAGGAAGGTTATGATTGGTATTCCTCATTCCTTTTAATTCCTTATTCCTTTTAATATTTTTATGTATTTTCCAGTTTTTCTCTAAAGAGTTATAATTCATGTTATAACCAGAGAAGAAAACAAATACACGCTATTGTGTAAAGAGAAATGAGAATTAATACTCATTGAGGAGATATTATTTGCCCAGGATTTGACATGTTAGTGGATAATCCAGTAGTATTCTAAAGTTGTTTGAGTATGTGCATGAATTTTTTCCCCAATAAATTCCCCCAGATATGCTACTTTTATCATGTTTTATTAGCTTCTGAGATGAGTGCTATGATTTTCTCTTTAAATGATTAAAAATTCAGTTCATTATAGCATTAAATTCCACATTCATTAAACTCCTACTGACTTTCCAGTTCAAATTTGACTCAGGACTACAGGGAATTGCAGGTATGTGTGTGTGTGTGTGTGGGGGGGATCCATGCTTCCACTCTTTCATTCTTCATCCTTCTCCCTCCTCCTGAGGAAGGGATTAAGGATAATAGGGGAAAGCACTTACATTTAACTCTGCAGTTATTAATATACCATCTGTTGGATGTTGCTGTCTCTCAGGACAAAGATTGTTCTGTATGATGGGTATCCAAATGAAGGTTTTCTTTTACAGGGCTCACATGCATGCTGTTTCAGTTTCATGACTTAAATATTCCATTCTTATCTAACTCCTTCCCTGACAAAATACACCTCCAGTAATAACACTGGTAATACACTCAGACACTTGCATCTAAGGTTCTATGCCTTAGATGTGGAGTTGTTCTTTTGGGGACTACAGGCAAGATGATACAGTCTAAGTCACCTTCTCTGGAGTATCTTGATCCACAGGAAGTTAATCCTCCTTAACACCTCAAGTTGTGGCCATGAAATGTTTGATTAAAATTTCCACTCTCAACTCTCACAAATTCCTACTACCTTCTTTTTCTTTGCTCTAAGAAGTACTTGGTAGATCAAAAATCCACTGTATAAATAGTTTTCTAGCCAGGCAATAAGGTACAAAGCTCTCCTTCTTAAAGGTACTACTATTCTTTGTCTTTAGTTCTTTGGGGGCTTCCTTCAGTTGTTTGGAGATGATGAGGAAAAAGCAGCAGCAGCCCCCTACTAGACCAACTATCCGTAACTCTCATGATGCTCAATTTTTCTCTCTGTCACTTTCCTTTTTTTACTTTTGGGGAAAGGAGTAGCTGTTTGACCATATGTTATAGCAAAGGTGCTTGCCTGTTTCTTACTGAGCCCCAAGGAAGGCCCAGTTGTTGGCAACTATTTGGTTGTTTGCCCTATAGTAATGGGTAGTTGATGTTTTATTAACCTTCTGTTTGGAGTTCTACTCTCCAACTCTAGGGTAATATAAAAACCATAAAACCATCCCACAAATTGTCCAGGATTATCCATGGAATAGTCCATGACTAATCCATTTGATCCTCATGAAACATTATAAAGAAATATTGTCATTTTATTGACAGGAAAATATAAGAGGCACATAAGTCACATAAGTCCCAATACCCAATGTCACTCATCATAAAAGGAAGAGTAGGGCTGAATCCACACCTTGCTAACTTTAAAGGTTATCCTTTGTCCATATACCTGTGTGACCAACTTTACAGCAGTTTCTAAGAACATGGTCTTTACAAGAAGCACAGTTTTAACCTTGGATACTCATCTTCTCTAAGGCTTAGTTCATGCTTCTTCAAAAGAGGAGAATTAAATGTGATGATAAAGCTGGAGTGCTCAGTTTGAAGTCTAACACATTGTAAGTTCTCAGTAAATGTTAGTAATTATGTTATACAAAGGAATCCTATCTACCCACCCAATTTATATAACTATAAAATAAGATTTACAGGAGAAAGCCTAAAAATGGAGTGGAAACACACATCAGTTTCTGGATTCTCATTCCACAGTGTTGGCTCAGGCTAACAACACTACTGGATGTGCCACAGAAAGTGTTCTAATAGTTTGAGAACTTTATCCCATAACAAAAAAGGGCAGAGGAAAGAGGGGCAGGGATCAGTTGATTGATATCTTCCTTACAAAGGGAGAACATTCCTAGTTCAGAGTCTAATTTCAGTCTTTCTATAGGACTTAGGAATATTGAGGTGGCTTTCTGTACAATTACTGATAAGAGTAAGGAAATGAACTTTCACAACCATTGCAGATTTCTGTCTCCTTGGGTTATAATGATTGCTGTAGTTTATGTTAAAAATAGTAATGATTCACATGGTAATGCCATTAATAATAAACACAGAGGATGACACACTCATAATAAGATCCCTGTCCCTGGAAAAGGTTCAACTGAAGGCTGGGTGGCCATCTTTCAACAGTCTGAAGAGGATTCCAGCACTGTGTTAAAGGTTGAAGAGATGACCTAGAGTTTTCCATTCAACTTTAAATTTCTCTCAGTCTATGAGTGACTTAAACTGGTTGCATGGATCCAAGCCTTCCTTTTTGGCTTAACCACTCCATGCTGTTTCCATTTTGAGCCAGCAAATGGACCCCATCCCCAAGGGGGTCCGGTTCGTCTGCACCACTGAATGGTAATGCTGACAAAGAAGAAAAACAGAGCTCATTCCTTGCGCCAAACATACCACATTTGTTTTTCCCTTCCCCAAATATGCAGACAGTTTATTTAGAGAGCCCAATGGCTCAGCTCTTGTAATATATTATTCCTAATAGACATGTTTGCTCACATCCATGAGACTGCACTGTGGGGGAGCTGTGAGATTATTCCCTCCATTTTTCCAGATCATATTTAATACAGATGCAAGCCATATTTTTGGTAGTGTGGTATAATCTCATCAGAATAATCAATTCCTTCTGTCCCAGAACCAACTGGCATTCAATCTTGTCTACGAGAAGTACTCATTGCTACCACTGGGTTCCCTTATCACTCTTTGTTACCAAAAGAAACACCACTCTAAGCCAGACCCACATAACTTCATGGAGGGCGTGGGGGGTGGGCAGGTTACAAAGAATTTCAGGTTGGTTTAGCATGAACTGCTAGTGAACAACTGCATCTGTGAAAGTTAATGTCCTGTACCTTAGCCCAGATGAATCAATCCATCTCTTTATTGGAACCAGGAAGACTTTCCATTTTTTTGACATTCAAAGTTCACTTTTATGCATTGGAAGAATTTTTCAGCCAAGACCACCTGACTTCTCAAACAGAGATTTTGTGTGTTCCCAGATAAATAGAGAAGGCAAAGATGAAAAATTAAAATAATAAAAAGAAAAGAGAGAGAGAGAGAGAAAGTCAACCAACCACACTGAAAAACATTTAAATCCATTTCTTTATGGACTTATTTTTTTTGAAACACAGAAAAAGCCAAGAAGTTGAAGGCTTATTTTTTTACTTTTTAAAATATTACTTTCTTTCAATTTATTTTTATATTGGTAGATGATGTGAGACTCATTACATTTTATAGGGCTGAACAAAATCTTACAATTTCTTACTAATATTATGCAATGACATAATGCCATTTGTAGAGGTGTCGCATAAAGCAATTGACTTTTACTGGCTTCTGATGGCAGGACTTGCCATTTTATATTCTGTTTTATGTAAGCGTTTTCCAAATTTATCGACCTCACAGGATTTCTCAAGTTGCTTAATTATGGTAGGGAGAAGATATCTCTGTGGGCTGACACAAGAGCCTATTAATACTCCTTTTTAAAAGGGAATGTAAGAAGCGGGGAGGTGAATGCAGTTAACATAACATTTAATGCATGCCTTCTCTGGGCTGGATGTTGTAATTTAGGGATAAAATAGGGGCACCTACCCTGTTACCATGTACAAAGCTTAGTGGTCATGCCCAATGTCATAGCAGCTACTAAGCAAGTGGAGATGCTAGGGTATCCATTCGCGTTTGACTTCCAGTCTATACTCGAGAGTCTGAAAGGTCAGCAATGCTTTTGCCATAGTGAATTAGGCTCTGTTTGAGAACATCTATTAGAGGATGAAGGCTCAGATCCTTCCAGCCAACAAATAAGAATTGGAAAGTTTTGCTTATCCTCATGACCCCTAGTCATTTGTACCAAAGTTTAATTAAAGGGTTTCTATATCACACCAAGAAAATGAGACTGTACTATATATAATGTTATATATTTTTCAATTATGCAACATGTGAAAGCTTTCATTGCACCTCCCCAAATTCTAATATTCCATCCACAAGAGTTCCTTCTCTGGGGAGTTTGTCTTTTTCTTTTTACCTAGTCCTGGCATACTCCAATTCTGGATTAAGCAGCACCTCTAAAGTAAGACAGAGAGATTAAGCAGGAGTACTGGTAAGATAAAGAATCCAATACACACTGAATAACAGAATATTAATGCTTTGCCAGACTTGAGAGATTCCCTAATCAACTTTTTGATTTTACACTGGAGGAATTTAAGGCCTGAAATGGGAAATACAAAACCTATTTAAAGCCTGCACTTACAATTTTTTACTGATCCATCTCCAATAATTGGAAATATACTTGGTCACAGGATCAAAAGTATCTACGGTCACGAACTGATGGCCAGGCTGCCAACTGCTGTTTCTGGGGAAGGTGATGGTCCCCTCCACTCTGAGCTTATCACTCACATACCACATATCACACAGTGTTATGGTTCTATCTTGCTGGCACACACCTCATTATTTTCTGTGTGTTTCCCTTATTCTTTGTTCTTTCAATAGTCCTCCAGAACATTTTTCTTCCTCCCAGTCCAAAATTAAATAAAAAATGCAAAGAAACAGTTTACCTCTGTGACCGAGGAAGATTAATTTAGATGCTCACATGAAAAGTCCCCTAACTTTAGAGAATTCCAAGAGTTGGGGGGAGGAAAGAGAGAAGGTAGAGCAGTGAGTTATATGGGAGAAGGACAGATGGGAGGAACTAGACAAGGATTTCCTAAATTGAGAGGCATTTTTCCATTAGCAGCCCAGGGAACAAATTGTAGGACTACAAAACAAGCTTGAGTGGGGACACTCCACCTGATGGACAAGCCCACTTCAACATTACCAGCAATTGGACTGAGCAGAGAGAGGGATGTAGAAGAACTTGCTGGGGACAGGCTCATGAAGAAAGAATCAGGCTCCTTGACCAATGTGGAAACAAATAGAAACAGTTGTAATTTCCATATTAATGTAATAGCGACATGCCAACATCATCACATAGGATGTGGTACTCACTCTCTCTCCTTCTTCTCTATTGTTAGCAACCAGTGGGAGAGCTGTGTCATTCCCTGCATATCCCCAGCCAGCTGTTATGGTGTCTATGTTCAGCAGACACTTGGAAAAATTTTGTTGAATGAGTGAGCCAATGTATGAAGTAATTTGTCCAAATTAATGTAGTGAGTTTAATGAACTGACTAGGAACAAAATCCAAGTCTCCATACCCAATTGCAGTGGTTTTCCCAAGGAGTTCCTGTATTTTTATAGGCTAGAAGGATGGATAAATAAAATAATGGACAGGAATGCTCTGCTTAAAGGATGGGTTACATAGAATATAGTTATAATACACTTTCCTAGTCTAAGTGTTGATTTTGTCCAACTAGCATGGCTATCTCTTCCTAGTAACTTCTAGAAAATGTTACCACTTGAGCTCAGAAGAACTTTATTCAATTTATACTGACAAAGCAGTGATTGCCTCACAATGTTGAATATAGAGGGTATTTGTGACTTTGAGATCTTTAGAGCTTTTCTCCCTCTAGTTTTCTTTTTGAGCATGTGGCTATTGAGCTGTGCTCAGAATGAGGAAGCCTAAATATCAGCTTGGAGAAATGAGCATTACCTAAGAATTATAGCCATGTCTACTGGACTGAGAGTTCACCTCTTAAAGATGGAAGGAATGCTGAAGACTATCTAATAGAGTGGTTCTCAAATGGGAGTGATTTTGTCTTAAAAAGCCATGTGACTGTGACAATGTCTGGAGATATTTCTGATTGAGGACTAGTGGGTGCTCCTGGTATCCAGTGTGTAGAGACTAAGGATGGGACGTTAAATTGCCCTCCCCCTATGCACAGGACAGCACCCCACAGCAAAGAATTATTGGGACCAAAGTTCTCAAAGTTTAAGCAGTGGTGTTGTATCAACAACCATGATCTAATCATCTAACTGTCCAGAGTAAAATTCTTCAATAGTGACTCTAATATGGAATTTTCTAGCTATGGTTGAATATGTCCAGATCTAGTGTTCACTGTTTCACTGGCAGCTTGTTCCACTCCGAAACTAATACTGCCTTACTTGCTTATCCTTGGAGAACCAAAAATGCTGAATGCATCTTACCACATTGCTTCGATTTGATTATGTATCTGCCTTGTCCATTAAAAGGAGTACTTTTTGAGGTGTTAGAACTTATTCATATTTATCTTTGCATTCCCAATTTCTATATACTGTCTGTCACCATAAATGCTTCTCTGTTGGCCTGGAGATGGGAGAGACAGACCACACGCTGCTTCAGGCTCTATCTTGCCTGCAGGCAGCCCTCTTGAGTTTGAAAAGCATAATTACTCCTATTTTGTGCTTTTCTTTCACTGGAAGTAAAACTTCCCATAAAAGTGTCGACATTGGGGGCAAATGGAAAATATTTTATAATCAACAAGTTTAATTTGCTGAGTGCTTTGCATTAAAATCATTGAAGTAAGTTGGACTGGCCAATTCCCAAACACCATTTCCAAACTGAGAAGTACTTTCCCAATCTGGCTTTAAATAGCCATGAGTCATTGGACCACTGAGCTTGGACTCATATTAGAAGGAAGAATGAGCATGTAAACCAATTCTTCTATGAGATTGAGAAGGCCAGAAGAATTCATTTTTCCAATTTCAGTTTAAAGTCAGTAAATGATAATGATAACTCACATTTGTAAAGAGCTTACATAGGGCCTTTATATTTATCCCATCTTTTCAAACTATTACAGACATCCACCTGGGAGGTGGATGGTTCAAGAAATATGGAAAAATCAACAAAAAAGTATAATAGACTTTTTTTTTTAAGAAAACCGCTTTTTAGTAAATGTGGTGAAAAATAAAGTGTTATATTAAATATTAATATATTTGGAAGGAAATGCATCATTGACACGGTCTTTCAGATGAAACTCTCGTCAAAGAAGGAACATGGCAGCAGGGCTTAGAACCATGTTTCTTGACCATTCTTTCACTTATGTTTGTAAGAAAGCACTGGACAATTTGACAAGATTTGGCATACATTATATCTTAATTTCACAACTCATTCTTTTCCTTTTCCTGGAATTTTCTTTTACCCTCTTTTGTTTATTCTTCAAACAATTCTTATTCATTCTCCAAAGATTTGCTCAAAGGTTACATTCTTTTTTTTTTAAAGATTTATTGATTTATACATACAAGCTGGAGTACAGAGGCACAGGATTGCAAGAGTGTTCACCAGAGACAGAGCGGGGAGCAGAACAGGCAGATCAATGGAAATTCACTGCTGAGGGGAGCAGCGGGCCAGGCAGAAGAGGTCTGCTGAGCCATGTGGGAATGTCCCCGGCTGGGCATCGAACTCGCATCACCACTGTCAACAGCTCCACAGCACAGTGCCTAACTGCTGTGCCACCAGGGAGGCCCCAAGGTTACATTCTTTTTGATGATTAATTTGACAACCCAGCAGTGGCTCCCCTCTCCACTGGCCCAGTGTGTGAGCAGCCACTTCTCAAACTAGATTGTAACTAGCTGCTTAAATGTCAGTCTTCCCTGATAAACATTGTCTCCTGGAGGGAGGAGACCATACATAAACCTCTACTTCCCTAATGGCATCATTTCTGTAGAAACAATCTGCAACCGCTTAAACTCATAATCAGACCACAAGAAACTTTTTTCCAAATATTTTCAATAGATCCTGTTCCTATCTCACCTTTCCTGATTAATCAATTTTACCTGATCAACATATACACTATAGAATTGTGATTCTAGTGTGAGCATGGCCCTGTGTTTCATTAAATAAAGAATATTTTAAAAGTCTTTAAAAAGGACTGACATATTTGGAGCATCTATATTGTGCTAAGCACCATATAGAATTCTTTAAGTATCATCTCATTTAATAGCTGCCATACCCTGTGATGTACTGTTGATTCTGTTCTGCACATTAAGTCACTTGATCAAGGTTTTTCAGTCCATATATTCTTGAGAGGTTTTAGTTTAATTGGGGCAATATAATGTGAACCTATATAATTTATTTGCATAGTTTATTTTTCATGTGCCAAAGCAGCAACATAGTGAAAAGACCAGAAGTTCTAGGTGCTGGATGCTGCTCTGTAAACTAACAGCTGTGTGTCTTTAAAGACTGGATAAAGTATGTTAACCGATCTCCATCCACACTACTCCAACACACACATCTCTCCCATGCTGTGCCTGCCTGAGTTCTGTAAGTCTGATTTCCAATGACTGCTCTCTTGGGTTCTCTTGCTGTCTGTCTTCTGGTTAAATTTGGACAGTAAAAAGTATCGGAGGGAGGAAAAAAGAATCTTAGGTGTTTCTACACCTACTTCTCCTACATTTATTCACTGCTATACAGGGTACTTTCATTCAACTCTCTTCAAATAGCCCGAGTGGCTATTTCTGTAACAATAGGGATAAACTCATGTAAAGTAGTTCCCACCATCTGCCTGAGCCTCAGTTTCTTAATCTGTAAAATGGGGATAGCAACATGTAATTCACAGGAATTTTGTGACCATAGTATATGTCAAGAGTATTTACAAAACATTTGTAACCATAAATTAATAGTTCTATTAGAGTTCACATTTTTTTACCAAATTCCTACTGAGGATCTACTTTCAGTGAGACTCTATGCAAAAGACTGAACAGAGATTTAATTACATAAAAGCTGAGACCCATTGAGTCTAAAGGAGGGAGGAGGGGTCTTAATGGAGGAAAAAAGAGACACTGTCCTTAAAGAATAGTGGAATATGGGCCTCCCTTGTGGCTCAATGGGTTAAGTCTCAGCACTGTGAAGCTATCAGGCAGCCACTGCAGCATGAGTTCAATCCCTGGCCAAGGAGATAACCCACATGGCACAGCAGACCTCTCCTGTCTCCCGCTGCTCCCCTCAGAGGTATATTTCAGTTGACCCGCCTGTTATGCTCCCCACTCTGTCTCTGGGGAATCCTCTCACTACTAGTACCTCTGGCTTATACCCCAGTTCTTGTATGCATAAATAAATAAATATTAAAAAAAAGAATAGTGGAGTTTTTACTAAGTAAAGTTGGGGAGGGGTGAAAAAGATTCCTGGTCGGGGGGATGAGAAATATTTGAGGGGATGTGCAGGTGAGCACACCAGTTTTATGGAGAAGAGATTGGGAATGGAGTTTTGGGCCAGATTTTCAAGGTCTTTGCAAAGAGCAATTATATGCGTTAGGAGCCTGGATGAATAAGAGGGGAATAAATTCCAATATATCCTAATATCTTTTCCCTGCGATGGCATCTGTCCTATGAAAAGCTCTGCATTGAAAAATAAGTGATCCAGTGGGAGTTGGATGTCTTCACAACATGATTCGATTGATTGTCCTAATGGATTTTGCAGCAGATTGGATATTAAAGTAGCCAAGAAAGGATTTGATTGAAAATAGCTAATTTAGACCAACTGGTACCTTTGTCAACAAATATTTATGGAACTTCTACTATTGATATTATCTTGGGACCCAAGGAAGTAAAACAAACAAAACAAAACAAAACAAAACAAAACAAAACAAAACAAAAAAACAGTTCATTTGCTGGGGTCTCTCCCATTGCCTTCATTCCTGCCACTCCCCCACTTGTGCCCATAGGGTCCAGCACAGGGCCTGGCACTAAGTCTATGGTAGAAAATAGAAGAGAATGCTTTTTGCTTTTTTCTTAAATAATGAGATGAGTAACATTCAAAGTATTCTAGAGTAGAACTACCCAAGCTCACTTTCTGTGATTATTAAAATATTCTGTATATGTATGGTCCAACATGGGGAACACATGTTTTTTGGCTATTCCAATCACACATCCTTGTTGAATATATAGAAATACTAACTTGAAATTTCATTCTAACTCTGGATGGTGGACCATAATGTTAGTTTTAGCTCTCGGCTAGTACTTAATACACAGATTAACACGCTACAGCTCCTGTCCTTAATAGACACATATTTTCATGGTGCACAGCCATAAAAACAAATATCTATATTGATTTGTCTGCTTTAAAATGTGAATTGCCAAGGAAGGCATCTCACTCCATGTGCTGGGAAATCAGAAAAGTCTCAATAAGGGAGGTACCACTTGTGCTGGTTTTTGAAGGACAACCCAAACTGATGTCTATCTATCAGTCAACAAAAGAAATAGGGGTTCTCCCTATCTGGAGAAATAGGACTCACATGGAAGTGACAAAGTTCCAGGCTATGGGAAACTCACAGAACAAACTAGTTCAATGTGGTAAGATATTATTTACCTTAGCTTTTTTCCTGGTTTACTTCAAGGTAATAGAGATCCTGACCCTGAGATATGTTACTAGCAGGTAATTTGTGGTGACATGTTAGGATCCTTAATTAGAAAATGCTGCCTTGACCCATGTTCTATAAAGAAAACATAGTTTTCGCTGTCTATATTTTTATCTTGTATATATATACATGCATTTTTAAATAATTGCAATTATAATTACATTATGCTTACCCATTCTATTGTTGCCTAGAAGTTCTTGGCAGGTTATCATTTGGCCAGTTACACATCCAATTCAGCACCTTCAGCACAACTACAGGCACATCAAGCCTTTGTATAGTTAGTTATATTGAATACATGTGATGCTAAATTAAGGTTGTGCTATTTTAAGCCCAGCAGGTGTAAACACATTCAATGAATTACAATGATTACAGCTGTAAAAGCATCTTCTGCCAACCCCATTTCACCTGTTAGCAGAGGAGTTGAGTAAACATGGATTAAACAGTGCTTTAAAAGTAGAACAGTATAGAAATTCAGGAGAAGTACCCAGAACCCTACCCTAAATCATGGCTCAAATACTGTAGCAGTTAGGTTGTTTGGAAAAAGATATCAACTGTGGAGTTTTATGCACTCATAGTGAGTGGAGATATATATATATATGTATATATATAATTTTTTTAAATGAAGTACCATTATTTTATTTCTTTGTTAATTTTCACAATATAGGATTTCTCCCCTTAGTTGTGGTCACCATAGATGTCCCCCCACCAAAACACCCACAGTCCAGTGTGTTCATTAGTTCATTATTGCAAAGGAGGTCATCATTGGGGCTGGGGTCACAACTGAAATGGGATGGAACTCCTTATGTTTTATGTTATAGTTTGTCATGGACCAAGGATAAGAAGTTAGAACACCAGAAAAATGGAAAGAACGTTCCATAATCATGATTCACAAACCTAGCACAGTGGTAGAGTCACCTAGGTGTCTTTAAAAAGAACACATTAATGAGATACACAACAGGACAGCAGAAGTTCTTTTATAGTAGTGGAGCTCTCCTACATCCTGGGGGCATTTGGAAGCTGGTCACAAAGGACCTCAAGGGTAGCACCTCCCAACTTTTATATTCACACATAGGAAGTAACAAATCTTACTGTTGGCACAATGTGCTGGAGTAAACAAACACAGTAACTTCAGTAACTTGTGGCTTAGACCTAACCATAACAAGGGGGGCTCAAATCACTCTGGATCCAATATGGTGCACAGATTGCCGAGTGGATTCATCTCGGTACGTTTATATTTATGTGTCACTGCACCTGCCCAGTAGGGAAGGTTTGATTTAGAGAAAACATGACCTAACTCAACTCTCCCAGTGTATTAATTATCAATCCGATTGAGAACAAATTAGTTTTATAGTTTTGTATTTCCTGAATAGTAATTGCTTAAAGAGGACAAAGAGTTGAAAAATTGTAGAAGGAAAGTGACTCCAAAATAAGATGTGTGCCATAAGTAAATCCACAAAAGGATAAATTTGCATGAAGATAAGGCCAATTGGAATTTATATGGTAACACCTTATTGTCAGGTTTTGATAAAAAATATTCAAATACAAATTCATTTTTTTTAAAGTTTTTTTTTGGCATACAAGCTGGGGTGCAGGCCAGAGATGTGGGGCGGTAAGAGGGTTCACCAGAGACACAGTGGGGAGCAGAACAGGCAGATTGACAGAAATACACTGCTGAGGGGAGCAGCGGGTAGGGCAGGATAGGTCTGCCGTGCCATGTGGGAATCTCCCCGGCTGGGCATCAAACTTATGCCGCAGCCACCGACAGCTCCAAGGCACAGGGCTTAACCCGTTGCGCCTCAAATACAAGTTCTTTATGTTGACATTCAAAGTTCTGTTTGTCAGAGCCTATATTTCTAAATATATCTCCTTTTTATTCCTTTTCAAATACCCTAAATTCCGAGCAAAAGAGATTCCATGTGTTCACTGACAAGAGTTTGGTATTTTTTGACAATCATTTTATACTCAACTTGTGTATCTTCCTAGATCAATCATTCATGATAAACCATCTTAAATTTCACTGCCCTCATTGAGAATTTTCTGATCTCTCCATCCAGAAATCATTAGTCTCTTTTAAATGCTTACCTAGGTCTCTGGTGCTCTCATATACTACAACTATTAATGCATGATCTGACTTGTAGGAATTAGGTGGGCTTAGGTTTAAATGTAGCATCTGCCACTTATTAAGTGGATGACCTTGTAAACCATTTAAATTTGCTTTTTTTTTAAGTTTGATTTTTTACACTTAATTTGTTAGATTACCTCTCATGATGAAGACTACTGGAAACAATGCCACCATTTTCCTTGCCCTTCGTGGTATGAATTTGCAAGTGGAGTTCATTTCCCCACTCCTGGTCTTATGACTTGCTTTAGCCAATAGAATCTGGTGAACTTGGCATGTTCCAGTTGAACTTAGAGGGTATGCTCCCACTTGCTCTATCCTGCTCACTGTCATCTGAACATGCCAGACTAACTTCAAGAGCACGTGCGCCTACTTGGAGCAGAGATGAGCTGTTCCAGCTGTATATGTTGAAGATCAGACAGCAACCAGCTCACTCACCAGCAGATGTATATGTGAACACAGCAGAAATGAAAAGAATCGTCCCCTGAGGCTGACCCAAATGACCAACATAAAGAATTAAATTTTGAGCTTAATCAAATAAGGCTGCTTGACACTCAGGGTTTATAAACTTTTGCTTGTGTTCAAAATCACTTTAGGGCTTGGTAAGACACAGATCACTAGGCCCTACTCCCAGAATTTCTGATTCTTAGGTGTTGGTTGGAGACCCTAAACTGCATTTCTAACAAGTCTCTATGTGATGCTGATGCATATGGTTCAGGCACCACATTTGAGCTGTTTTAAAATGCTAGGTTTGAAGTAGTTTGTTAAGGAAACAAAAGCTACCTGATGGGGTATTATAATAATTAATTGTTATGAATATAAAGTGGCAAATAGTAGTCACTCAATAAGCTTATTTATTGATATCTATTATATCTCCTCAACTGGCCCATAATTTTTAGACAAGGACTATTGTTTGGTGAATGCATCCCACTTTTTCTCAATTTGTAGTGCCTGGCATGTAGTATACACATATATTTCATTCAATATTTTATACAAATGGCAAGTGAGGATCATACATAATTCCTTTGCTCTTTATTACTATTATATTCTCTTTTATAAATGAGAGGAATTGTCTAAAGATAATCTAATTTTTTAACAAATTCAATGACTTTATTACATTCATGTGTCTATGAACTTCTGTTGAAAATAATTCACACATGGTCAAAATTTTATTATGGGATGGTTGAAGACGGATAGTGTTACAGTAGCTTTAGAAGTTGAGGATTCTGGTAAGAAATCAGAGAGAATGAATAAATTGAGAGGATAGATAAAAAGATTAATTATGGACTAGAGATCTACATTATGAAGTCTAAAAAGAATACAAATGTAAGAGAACAGGAAAGGAAAAAGTTCTGGTCTGAATGTAAGCTAGCAGAACTTGAGATTTGGAGGGTGAACTTATTAAGTAATAACCAGGCAGAAACGATTCTGACATGTAAGAAGTTTGATAATAAATATGTTACTATAATGTGTTCTTAATATTATCAAAATCCATATGAGAAAACATATGAAATCTACTTCTGAAAAATGGATGCTGAGAACATTACCCATGACATCATCCATTATTTCCTACCAAATTCCATGTGAAGAATTTCTTTTCAATTTAGTGCCAGAAGAAAACAATTTGTCTTCCTGAAGAATTGCTATATTTATTCCTTTACGGTACTGAAAGTTATGAAACTCTCCATGGTTACCTCTTCCCCATGGCTGCTAAGATGTTAAGAGCCAAATCTGAAGGTCAACCATTTCCAGATTATGGAAACTGTCCCTCATTTTTGTTCTCATATGAATACTTCTATGTTATCACTTCAACATTATATTTAAGTTATTTATTAGATGTATTCATATTATTGTAAGCCCCAAAAGATAGAGATGATATCTTTTATACATAGTAAGTAACATAGGTTGTATGGAATCTTTTTTTTTTTTTTGCTAAATTATGAACTAAATGCTGGTAATATTAGATATATGAATTGTATTAACACTGGTTACACTGGTCAACAAATTTTTACAAAGTCATGTTACTGAAATAAAATTAGTTATTTCCTATCAATTTCCTGGAGAAATGTTCTTGGTGTTTAGAACATTATGCCTTCTCTCATGCTTTAGGGAAAACTGCAGGAAATGAATAACATGGGGCTATGGAAGGCTAGCCCTTGCCTGAAGATGGAGCTAACTCCATGGTGTAATTCACCCTAGTTCACTATAGCGTGAGTTGGATTTAGTCTACAGTTAAGACAAACTTTTCCCACTCCTGCCTTTCCTGGTCTTCACACGCTCATTTTCCTAAGAATATGTCTCTCAAGACATCATGTGCACAGGAATTCCCATCTCAGATTGCACTGGTCAACAAATTTTTACAAAAGTCATGTTACTGAAATAAAATTAGTCATTTCCTATCAATTTGTATGTGCGCAACATGAATATGACAGTCAAATTCTAATTTTGGCTCTAGGTTTTTTTTTTTTTTGGTAATCTGCAATAAACTGATGTTTACATCACAAAATTCTTTTTCTTATTCTTACTAAATGAATATGTTTCACTGTTGAGTGGTAGGAGGAAATCTTCCCTCTCAGTTTTTGTATTTTTGTTTAGGTGGAGAGATCCCAGTTTGTCTTACACTTTCTGGTTACTCTCTGCCCCTTTATTCAATCTACTCTATGGGCGCAGAGTGATATCTGACTGGTAAGTCTGAAAAGAATCAACCAGCCCTGCTCAGCTCAAGTCCTTCATTTTTACAGCTTCATGCTCATATTGCATATAAACTTGTATTTCTTAATACTTCCAATTTTTAAAAGTTGTATTTATTTTTTAAATTAAGTTAATGTGTGTTTGCAACATTCTATATGATATAGGGATATAGCTTCACACTACTTCAGATGTATGTTACCATACCACACCCTCCTCCAGAGTGCCCACAGTCCTTGACCATCATCCATTGGGCCCCCTCCCTGCCGTTGCTCTTCACCTCCACCCTCCCCCTCTGGTCGCCTCAATTATGTAGTCAGGTTTCTAGTGTTCGTTTTGGTTTAGTTTTGTCTGTTCCTTTGTATTGCTCCTTTATGTTCTGCACATTCTGATTTAGTTCACTTAGATGCATTCATTCCCTTTTATTCCTCCAATCATACAGATTCAGTGTGTTCTCTGAAATCTAACTCCTTTTGTAAACACATTTCTTGCTCTCTCATTTCTTGGTACTTTATCACCCGTCATTTCCAAACAATTGCCTTCACCTATAAAGTACCTGTCAATGACTATACTTGCTGCTTTCAGCCCTTGCGAATTTTGAGAATACCACAGGTATGCTTCTTCAGTGATTTTTTGGTCTGGGATTTTTCATTATTTGTCCTACTCCCTGTAAAAGCAGAATTTGCATCTCTAGTTTGATAGTGGCCCATAGTTCTTTCTGTGCTCTCATCAATAAAATCGACACTAATTCACACTGTAAAATTGTTATCTGAATCTCTAGCACTTACGTGTAATTAGCACATCATACAATGTAGAGTCTCAGAGATAATATACAAGTAAACAAGCCATGTAACTCCAGATTAATTTTGCTTTGGTCCCATGTGCAGATCCACGTTCAGAATCTGAAGTCCAACAATATTTGGAGTGTTATCCAGACCTACTGGACAAACATGTTGCCTGGTATAAAATTCTTCTCTCCCCCAAGGTCTGAATGTAGGTACACAAGCACTACTTAGTGAAGAGCTATAAGGATAGCAAATGAAAATAGTCTGAATCAAGGATTTATGATCCCAGACTCAATTCAGTGGTTTTGGGGGCAGTTCCTAAAACAGCTCTCCCCTTTGTAGCTCAAGTTCTTAAACAATGAGTCACCAGGTGGGGGACAAAATACATTGGCTTCCATATTTACTTTGATAAAAATAAGTTGAGGATGTAGTTTATACATGGGCTTGTAAACTCCAATATCGACACAGATTTGACCTAATAGTTGTTAACCACCCAACAATAGGCATGGCCAAACATCCATGGGTTTCTTTGAATGGGACAGATAAAACATGTGGCACATAGGAGTAGGGGTGAGTGAACGCTGCCTGAGAGTTCCATGCTCTGAAAGAAGGGAATGAGTTGTCTTGAGCTCAGTTTAATCTGCCCAAATTTATCCATCACCTATGCATGTATGTCATTTCACTTTATACTTTTCATGGAGTGCAGTATATGAAGAGAGGAAGAATTTTCAGAGGTATTCGAAAAGTCAAGGGAAAAAGACTAAGATCAATCAATCAAAATGAATAAAATACATTTGAATAAATGAAAAAAATTGGAAGATTCCAATGGAAATATGCTTAGATAGGAAAGGTTGCTTAGAAATTGCTGTGTGTCCCCATTAGAACACACTGTCTTAATTACCAAAACAAAAACTTATCAAAAGGAATGTGGCTAAATTTACTCATTTATGCATTCATTTATTCATGTATAAAAAACCAAGGTATGGGCCAGAGTTGTGAGGGCTGAGAGGATTCACCAGAGACAAAGTAGGGAGCAGAACAGGCAGATCCACTGAAATACACTGCTGAGGGGAGCAGCTGGTGAGACAGGAAAGGTCTGCTGCGCCATGTGAGTTAGCTCCCTGGCCAGGTATTAAGCTCAGGCCACAGAGGTGATAGCTTCATAGTGCTGAGACTTTGGGTCTTCTAAATAATCCTATGTGATTTCATTAATACGTGGAATATAAAGAAACAAGGCAAATGAACAAAAATAATAAAAAAAAATCAAACCCTTAGATTATAATAACAGAAAGGTGGTTACCAGAGAAGGGGTAGAGTGGATAGTGGTGGAGGGTAATGAAACCTTTGATGATGGGTGTGGTGTAGTATATACCTTTGTCCAGGGGTGAAGCTATATTCCTGAAACTTCCACAACGTTAGAAACCAATGCTACCTATTAGTTAGGTATGGTATTCTCATTTTATAATTAGGGAAAACAAGGCAAAGTAATATAATAAAGTGCATGGAGCTGAAAGTAGCAAAGTCAAGAACTGACCCAAGATTGGCTGACTATAAACTCCGTGTTCTTTTGCATATGCCAAAGTAAATACATCTGTAAATATTATGAGGCTGGATTACGAGAACTCTAGGACTCTTCTGACTTTCTCTATTTCTATGACTGGACAGTGTGAAAAGTTCCTGCTAGTTAAATGCTACCCCAGATCATCATTTTTCTTTTTTCCTCTTTTCATTTTTTTCTGTTTCTTACCTATTTGAAAGTTCCAATGGGCTAATTGGTAAGGTCCTGCATAAATACAGTAAAACTCATTATGAGGTTATCCAAAGGACAAAATAGGGAGAGAGGGTAAGCTACAAGTGGAAAATTTTTGTAAATTTGAATTACAACCTTGTTGGGCCTGTTGAGGCCCAGCAGAGAAATACGTCATACACCAGAATACTGCTAACTAGATTTTAAGTTCTAAGTCATAAAGAAGATAGTTTAAAAATGGAAGAAAAATATTTCACAAATAGGTTCTTAGCTCTTGAAATTTGAAAGACTAATTTTTAAAGAATTATATAGAACCTTGATCACCATCATTCTAGGAAATATTCCAGGTAGTTCTCACTATATATATATGCATACATATATATTTCCCGTATGTACACTATAGATATACCATATATATTATATATATATATATATATATATATATATTTCCCCATTTTAATTAATATTATTCTTCAAAGAGAACTGAACTTCGATGGCATAGGTTTGGTTCCGACTGTGTGAAATAGGATTATTGGCTAAGCATCAATTTCTTTATGTAGACAAGGCTAAATAAAATCTATTTCACAGACTTACTGTGATTGGTGATGAAAAAATATCTATGTTAAAATGCCTGACTCAGTGCCTTTAGCACACTTTACCAAATGATAGATTATATTTAAATCAATAGAGGTACATCATTACATTTCTTCACTTTCTTGACAAATACCATCATCTTGTAAAAAACTAAACATAATTTGCATTTATTCAATTATTCATTTGCCAATTATTTTATAGTATGCCAGGTACTATGTTAGACATTATGGATCTGGAGAATAAAGGAATGTTTTCAAATTGATTATGATCATGTAAGAAGAAAAAAGATAATAACAAAATTGTGTGAGACTGCATATGGTAGAGAAATGATTCCTAACGATAATAGAAAAATGACCCTAAATCTAATCTGATCAGGAAGTAGTAGTTCCTTGGCAGATCAGTTGTTTTCTACTTCTGGACATATCACATATTTTTTATGTGACTCTTTCTTAGAAGGCAGAGATACTTGTCTGTGGAATTGAAAAGCATACTGCACTTGGTAACAAAAGAACAAAATTTTAGGTCTGGGTTTGGCACTTAACAATTGCTTGAATAGGCAAGGCAAATTATATCATGTTCTTTAGTTTTCCTTTCTGAGAAAGTGTACCTTTACACATAGGTGCAGGTGTGTGAATTAAACAAAAGGGTTTTTCATTTATGTAGCATTGTAAAATAATTAATCAAGTATTTAAATTCAGAAGGTCCCTTATAGTATTTGGGTTTTACAATTGTGAAAAGAGCAAGAAAAACTTATCAGTGAGCTGCATGATCACCAAATGTCAAAGGTCAACTGTCTGCACTATTATTTATTGCCAACTGAGGACCTGTTTCTGCCTCTTGGACCCAGTGATGCCTCAGACAGGGATGGCTAGCCCAGGGTGTGTGTGCTGCTAGCTCATTCTAGATAGGCCTGTGCAACTATTGTCCTCTCCCCTACTTAGTTCAAATAAAGTCTCAAAATCATTTCTCAACACTTTCACTCCAGGTAACCATTACCAAATGATCAGAGATGGCCCTCAGGTTAAACACATTTGTCATTCCAGATTCTAATCAGATTCTGACTAACAGGGTCTCTGGCATGGCCCATGGTGTCTTCTGTCAGTTCATCAACACCCTGCCTGGAGAGTGGAGTCAACTGGAGGAAATACCAGGAAAAAGGAAGATTTCACTCATTTCAGAAACATTCAGAAATTACTCTAAGTACAAATGGTGACCAAAGACTTAATGTCTAGAAGTGTCCTTACAGCTGCTGAACAGCCTCCCCAGGCTTCCCTAGTTGCTCTGAGTTTTCATGGTAACTCCCTATTACCCAAGGTCACTCCTTTGTCTTTCTAATACAGATAGGGCGAACATCACTCCTAATAGCTTGGTTATTAGTACTATAGATGTAACTGGCAATTGACTCTGTATACACATACATTTCAAATGTATAAGAATGCACACATGTGCATACATGTTATATTTATTTCTTGGCATTTTGTTGTAAATGTGTGTGTATGTATATATATATATACACATATATACATACGCACATATGTGTGTGTATATATACACACACAAACACACACATATATATATACACACACACACACACACACATATATATATATATATATATATATATACACACACACATACACACACACACAAAATGAAATATATTTCATTATTTACTTATCCCTAGTGTTTTTGTTAGCTTGGGCTGCATCACCCTGCAGACAGCTCCACAGTGCAGGGCCTAACCACTGTGCCACCGGGGAGGCCCCTCCTCCTCTTCTTAGAAGGACTTTGGTGCTACTGGCTTAAGACCCCTCTCTTATGAGCTCACTTACAGGCCTGTATTACATAGGACCTATATTATCCTCTCTTAGAAAGGCTTATAGGACAACCTATCTGCTAACACAGCATTACTGAGGATTAGATGTCAACATAAGAATTTTGGAGAGACACAACTTGGTCTATAACAACCAATAAATAAAAATACAATTTATATATTGACTTTGTGTCATGAGACATTTCTAAAGTCAGACACTGGTTTAATAACAATTTGTAGAATAGTTAGGATTTCATACTTAAATATTCAGTCTGTCTGAAGAAACCACTGCCGCCTCCCGCCAAAAAAAAACACTTTTCCTTTTTACTATTCAATCTAATGGCTCCTTGTCTGACTTTCTTGCCCTGGTTAGTACCTTCAATATCCTATTGAGTAGCAATGGTGAGAATGGGCATCCTTGTATGGTTTCCTATACCATGGGATTAAGGATTCACTGTTTTCCTACAAAGTGTGATTTTAGAGATATGTCGTTTATAGATGCCCTTGATCAGAGAGAGAAAGATCCCTTCTATTAGTTTGCTAATAGTTTTAAAAATGAATGGGTTGGATTTTATCAAATATGTGTTTCTCCACATGCTGAGGTGATCATGTTTTAATGAAGTGAATTTATTGATTTTCTACGTTAAACCAATTTGGATACCGGTGGTAAATTCCACATGGTTATGATACATTATCTATTTTATGTGCTCCTGGGACAGACTTGATAAAGTTCCGAAGGATTGTGGTTATGAGAGACACTGGTCTTTAGTTGTATTTTTTTATGCTTTGGTTTAAGTGTCTGACTGATGTTTCTTTTACAGCAGGAGCTTGACTCTGTTCAATCTCTTCAATTTCCTAAGAGTTTATGAGCTATTGATCAATTGCTATTATTTTTTCCTGAAATTGTTGATAGTATTCACCAGCGAAGCATTCTGGATCTTCAATTTTCTTTTGGGGGGATTGTTAATTATAACTTTATTTTATATATATGTGTGTGTATACACACACACACACACACATACATATATATGCAAAATATATCTTAATATATATGTAAAATATATTTCTCTTTGAGTGACCTTTGATAGCTATGTCTTTCAAATAGCTTTCCCATTACTTCTAAATTGTCCAACTTATTGGGAAAATGTTCATAATATTTCCTTTCTTTTAAATGTCTATAGGTCCCACAGAGATGTTGTTTCATTGAGACATTGGAAAATTTTTAAATTTTTCTTTTGTCTCTAGTTCGTCTGGTTAAAGCTTTATCAATTTTATTGACCGGTAAGAAAAACAGGTTTGGGTTTTTATTTCCATTGCTTTTTGTGTTTTATTTTTAATTGATCCAGTTCATCTTTATTATTTCCTGTCTTCTACTTATTTTGGATTTAATTGGCGCCTCACTTTTCTATTTTGAGGTGAAAGACTACACAATTTCTTTAGCAGATTATTTTTCCTAGTATAATCATTCAATTCTATCAGTTTTCCTCTCAGCACTATTTTCATTGCACCCCACATTTTTTATGTGTTTTCATTTCCATCCACTTAAAATATTTTCTAATTTCCCTTGTTTTTCTCCTTCAAATAATGTATATTTTAAAACAGTTACTTAATTTAAAATATTTGAACAAATATTTAATTTGATTTTGTTGCTATCAATTCCTAATTTCTTTTGCTCAAGAGACAGACTTCATATGATTTCAGTGCTCTTCATTTTATTGTAACTTGTTTTATTGATCAGCTAGTGGTCTATCTGAATGAATGTTCTGAGTGCACTTAAAAAGGAGAAGCATTCTGGTGTTTGATAGACTGTCCTATAAATGCCAATGCAGTCATGTGATGGTAATGTTGAGGGTTTTGTATTCTTACTTATTTTCAGTCTCTTGTCTATTAGTTATTGAGGTAAGAGTGTTCATCTCTGGCAATAATTGTTTATTTGTCTATTTCATTTTTTTATTTTTGTCAGTTTTGCTTCATGTTTTGAAGTTCTGTTACTGGATGCATATAAAAGCAAGTCTTTGTCCTTAACAAATGTGCCTCTTATTATTACAAGATGTCCCTCTTAAATATTAATTTATTGATCAGATTTGTCACCTAACAGACTTTTGGAAAATGAAATTCAATAATGGATTAGTTTTTAGGGAGAGAGAGAATCTTAATCAGCCTTCAATAACTGCAGAGAAGAATTTTATATTCAGGTTGGAAGATGTCTAAGTAGGAAAGTACCTAAATTGGGAAATGAGACAGCCACCTTAAAATACAGATTCTTTTCTGCTTAAGAGTTCCACAGTATCACTTTTCTATGGGACACTGTCTTCCATGAGAATGTCATTCCCTGGCACTGGGACTTGGTCTTTCTTGTTCTTCATTGTGAGTTGAACATCTAGAAGACCATCACACAGTAGGTACTTAATAAATATTTATTAAGCATTCAAGACCTTTGGCATCTGGCTTTAGGCTCATTTATCACCACTGCAGTCTTGTGAGTCCCGCTGGAGTATGGGATGAGAAAGAATTGGAATAAGTTGTCAATGTCAGGTCTTTAATGACAGAGCTACAACCAAAGGTGGTTTGAAGAACATGCCAGGTGAAATCAGAATAAAATCTAGATACAAGACAAAGATTGCTGCTAGGAATTTGTTATAGGGTATTTTAAGAGAAATGTCATGCTGGGTTAGTGCTGTAAAATCTGTATGGGATCATTGTTAGACCTAGTAGAAGAAAAGATCAGGTGTGTGTTGTAATCAGCATGTAAGAAATGGCCACTTGACAGCGGCTGTGGGAAATTCCACTTCTGGTGGAGAGGCAAGCTTGGCTCCAATAGATTCTATTTACCCACCTTAAGGAGTCTCTGGCTTTGACCCTGGAAACCTGATCTTCAGTTTTTGTAGCACTTCTTCCCATTCCATGACAAAAATACATATCCATACCATCTTACTTTATTCCTGTTCTTCTGCCTAGAATAAACTGTCCCCTCCACACCCCCTTCCCTGATCTGCTGGCTGGATATAATCTTTCTTCTTTCTTCTTTTTATTCTACCTCCTTCCTTATTCTTATTATGTAGCATAAAATACAAGATAAAAAATGTTCACTAATGGTTTAATCAATTCAGAAATACAAGGTGAAGAGTATGATTCAGATAAATGATCTCCTTATGAAACTTCTTTCACTCCTGGTTTTCTAACACTTTATATCTGGCATCCTTCTAAAATGATATTCTATTATACTTTTTTGATTATGTGTCTGTTCCCTAGACATAGGGAACTTTTTTTTTAATAAACATACCTTTATTCCTTCACATTTTTATATCTGAGTCTCTGGAGTCTAGAATAGTGTCAGTCACATAAATTGTCAGTAAGTATTTTTATTATGAGTTGTTAGAGTAAATGTTACATATTACATAATCACAGTTTCCTTTTAAGTCAAGTATTTCTGGATCTGTAACATTGTTGTGTACTCTGGATATTCTGACTTTTTTATTTATATCATGACTATTCTAGAACCTAGAAATTCATTCTATCAAAAGTTGAGTGAAAGGAATACAATGAACTTAGTGAGAGCACTGTTTTTCTTCAATTTTCAATATCTGAAGTAACAATCCATAGAACAATAAAACCAAAAAGTCAAAAATCTTGTGAAAAATCAAATTTAATAGTTGTGAGAAAAAATATAAATTAAGTAATGGGATGCTGCTTTTCACCCATTAATTGACAACATTTGTAAAGAATTAAAAAAAGTTAGTGTGGTGAGATGCAGGGCAAAATTCACTGATATGTTACTAACAGAAATTTAAATACAATTTAGCAATAGTTATTATAATATGTATGCATGCTTTTCACACAGTAAACCTACTCCTGGGAATCTATTTCACAGAATAAACATTTATGAGGACATGTGTGCAACAGTCATTTAAGCACTGATTGCAGCATGAAACCAAGATGAAAAAATGTTCACTAATGGTGGATGATCGATAATGATTTAATTAAGTCAGAAATACAAGGTAAAGAGTATGTGATGTGACATTTATTTTAGAAAAAGATTTAAAAATTAAAAATTAGTGCTTGGTTAGGGTTCCTTGCTTGAGCACAGAGAAAGAATGCCAAGATATATTCTAGGTGGTCTTCAATTTTCTGGGGTTGGAGGATTATTGTGGTAGGTGGGAAAGGTAAAGACAAGAAATGCAAATGATGGCAAGAAACTGCAGAGGGATGATAGACATTAGATTAATGGAAAGTGTAGAATATTCTACCATCTATGCCATGAAAATGCATAAAAGCATATACTAAGTGGCATGTAGGAGTTAAAACATTGATTTAACATGGCATGGTGCTCTGGGCAACTTTCTTCCAGTATTTCTGTCATTTTTGAAATTCTCATCAAAGTAAAAAAACAATACAACAAAGTTGTTTTGATAAAGCTATTGACAAATTTATAAAACTCCCTTTTTACTTTTTTTAAAAAAAAAACTAAGGAAGAAAACAATGTATATGTCCACACCAACAAGCACACATACCCTCTGTGTTGGAAATTTTGAGCTCTGGTCACAGACACAATGACACACAAAAAGTGTCCTTAATTTTGTGAATGTTTCATGCACCTCTCTATACCCAGCTCCCTACAGTGATACTAAGAACAAAACATCCTTCCATCCTCCTTCATCTCTTTAGTCTGTCACCATCATACCTATCATTGCAGATATTGAGTAAATATATGATCAATTCAAATAAAGGAATAAACTGAATGAATATCATTTGAAGAATATAATGGAAACATTTATCATAAGCAAAATCAGGACATATGGGCCAACATGTATAGTGATTTATTGCATGAGGATGAAAAAAATGCCTTAAATTTGTATGTATTATGGGGGCAAAACTAGAACACAAAGATATTTAGATTGCCTTCCTGAATTCAAATTACACTGAGTCAATTGCCAAAAGACTACTGCATTCTAGAAATGCAAAATAGACTTTTAATAAAAGTATCCATAGTCACAAATACCTATTTATAATCTGGTATTTCATATAATCATGACTTATACACAATCTACTTTCATTTAATCCAATACTTCCAGAATTGTGAAATGCTCTCTGGAACTGATTTCTTCCCCCATTTAATGAGAAAGTGTGTGATTCATTCTGCTATCCCTCTACCATCCCCACCCCCAGCACTGTGCCACCCAGACCCTTCTTTCAGCTGGCAAGCTCAGGCCCCAGATGCCAAGCTGTGGAAGATATTTTATCTGCTGCATCTGGTTCCTTAGCAGATTCGACAGGCCTCTGTGCTGGCAGCTTCAGAAATGCCTTTAGGCTTGTCACATGGTGAAAACGCCCAACTGGCTGTCTGAGTTGCCAACCATGCTTTGACTCACTGGAAAGAAGAGAGAACTAGCACTTTTGTGCACCTATTGATAACCTCTTGTGTTGTGTCCACTAATAACCTCTGGTGTAAGTGATCAGCAGCTTCTGACCGGAAAAACATATTCGTGTAGGGTAGCCTGGACTTGGAGCTGAATCGATCTCTTAATTGATATAAAGTTTTAAAAGTAGTACATGATTGAGTTTTATTTCACTGGCCAGAGAGGAAATCCCCAGCAATTGGACTGCAGCATGTCGATTCTGAAATTTAGAAAGCATCAGCATTTTAGAATTGGAAGGGAAATTAAGAGTCAGCTAATTCATCTCCTTAATTTATCTGATGAAGAAACTTGGGCACGGAAAGCGAGTAGGCCAAGGTACACATAGTAAGCAGGATAAAGGAAGTGATGAACCCTGAGTGAATTCTGGAAATAGGGAAGGACAAAGCAAATAGGAGCAGGGAATTTGCTGTAAATGGAAGACTGGGGAAAATCCATGGGATGGTGTGGTAGGATGGAGCAAGGGAGTGAATCCAGCAGGCAGGGACAATCCAATTCCCAAGCCATGTGACTCTAAGCAGTTTTCTAAACCCTAGGCTGTATTCCCTTGTCTTGAAAAAAAATTAGTTAATCACAGATCTTAACTTGTTTGACTGTTTAAGGATTAAATTAAATAATATGTATTGTATCTGACAAGGACCAGGGATATGCTCATTTTTTTCCCAACAAATACTTACTGAGAATTTACCATTTACCATGGTAAGTGATAATAGGCTAAGCATGATATACAGTGATGACTATTACAGATATACAGAATGTGATTATTAAGATGGGAGATAAACACAGTAAATGAGGACAGACTTGCAAAAGTAGGACAAGAGAGTGACTCTACTGAGAGGTTTCCTATGGAGATGCGTGTCGGCAGCAGGTGACAGCATCTCAAAGAGACACACACCCACCGCTGCCAAATTGCTCTTCTAACAGCTGCAGTGCACCCTCGCTGCCAGTAGGGGACATCCACGGCCTAGACAAGGGAAACCCAGGCCAGCTTAGCCTTAGAGACGATGAATGAAAATGATGCACATAGAGAAAGAAGCCAGGAACTGGCCTGTGATGATACTCATCTCATAAAGACGAAAGTTCTGAAAGCGATGACACCCCACAATCCGCTGGATCACTGTACTTGTGTCATGACAATGAACTTCAACTTCTCTTTATCTTTTACTTACAAGCTAAGCCCCTGAGAAAGAGTTTTGCTTATGTTAATGTAGCATCATTCTCTCTTACCCAACAAACATAAAAAGTGCCATGTCTGGGTGAGTCATAGTGCACACAAGGTCATCCTGGGAAAATGGGTCCTGAGAAATACAATAGGGCTTGGGACATGTGTTATATATTGTCTGGACTCTCGAGTTTATTTAGGAATGCTCAGGAGCCAGAGAAGTAATAGCTATAATGAAAATGTGTCTTGGGGCAGTACTATGCTTCCCAGCTCACTGGGAAAAGAATACAGGTGTGTGTGTGAGTGTATGTGTGTGTATGTGAGTGTGTGTATGTGTGTGTGTGTGTAAGTTGATATTATTACACATTTTACTGTTACACAGAATATGTAGCATATAATTTATATATCATAATACAATATATAATAATCTTATAAATTCCATCTCATTAATTGCCTCTCACAGAAAACTTCACTTGATTTTTGCTGAACTCTTTTATCCATAGCCAGCTGCTTTTGCAATACAACCATGAGTTGGCAAAATCAGACTACAAATAATAGGCTTATTTACTAGCTGATTCAGCAAAGTAGTCACTCGCCTCATGGATGAATGGGTGTAGTGGTGATATGAACATTCATTGACATTTTCATGTATGTTAATGAGGAAATCAAAAATGAAACAAGTATGTATGTTGAAGCTTCATTTGTTGGTTAATGGCATGAGCCAAATCTTTGCTAAATCCTCCAATAGTGTTTGAATATCAAAAATAATTTTCTTAATTATTTGCATTATTTGAAATGTAATAGGCACAGCACACTTTTGAGTCAATCTGCCTTATTAACCTATTAATTCAACAAAACAATAAACTAAGCTTACTTTATAGTATTTGCCAATTTTAGTGCTGTAAATGCTCCCACCATGGTTGATTTCAAACTATCAACATAATGTTACTGAACAAAAAATTGAGAAGAGATTCCTAGCATCAATAGTATACCATTGTATGTTACTACGGTATAGTTATAATATACACAAGTAACTTCAAATATACAGATAATGGAGTGCAGTAGCATAATTAGGAAGTGATGTATTTTGTGTTTAACTTTTTATTCATAAAATGCATATAATCTTTTGAAAAATGAATTTGCTCTACATAATTTATAGTGCCTAGTAATACTTAATATATAATAATCATAATTATAAAAGGAGAAAACTAGGAGTCAGAGAGGCACTTTGAAAAAGTATTATATCTAAAGTTTTCAAAATATTTATTGAGCCATTATCATATGTAAACCACCATCCTAATAGCTTCACAGTGATTAGATCATATAATCCTCACAGTAATTATGAACGGTATGTATTATGAAGGGTATGTATCTCTCATATGAAAATCTCTACCAGATAAGAATCTAATGCTCAGAGAAGTGATTTGTTCAAGTTCACGAAGCTTGCAAATGATTGGGCTATAATAAGAAGACAATCCGCCAATTAAAGAATTGTGTAACAGAACAATGACAGTAACAAAATGTTACTTTGGGATGGGGTGGGATGAGAAAAAATTAATTGGTCTGAGATGTATGAACTGAAAGTGAAATCTAGCTTTGACTCTGCTGTGTGAACTTAACAAGTCATTCCCTTCTCTAAATTTGCTATGTAACAGTGACTATGAAATATGCCCTGTTTCATTTCAAAGATGAAGCAGTAGAAATAGAATGGGTTGCTAAAGAAGGCACTGCCAAATTCTTGCTTTCAGTAATATCATATTTGGAATCAATCACTGGAGGTGTGCCCACACCTCCCATCCTTTGTCCTTTTATTTCTCAGCGTAAGGGGAAGTTCTCCAATTGCAGCAAGAGGATAAAGATGCAAAATTCTCATTGTTTAATTTAAAGATCTATGGCTAAGGTAAAATATCAAGAGGTTTGGGGCCTCCCTGGTGGCGCAGTGGTTAGGCGCTGCGCTGTGGAGCTGTCGGCAGCGGCGACGCGAGTTCGACGCCCGGCCGGGGAGAATCCCACATGGTGCGGCAGACCTCTCCTGCCTCGCCCGCTGCTCCCCTCAGCAGTGTATTTCTGATCTGCCTGTTCTGCTACCCGCTCCATCTCTGGTGAACCCTCTCGCCGCCCCACGCCTCCAGCCTGTTCCCCAGCTTGTATGTATAAATAAAAAATAAATCTTTTAAAAAAAAAATATCAAGAGGTTTGGTCCATTTTCCCCTTGTCTCTCTGAAGGAACCACAGGCAGGGCGATGTGTGGTCTGTGATGGCATCTTCAGAGAGAGGACTGACTCTATGGGAGAAAATAGCTTCTGGCTGCCTGTGTGAAGAAGCAGCATGAAGCCATGGAAGGGTGTATGGGACAGCCTTTCTTGTTTGAGAAAGCACTGGGCATCACTTTGAAGATTAGTTAATTCTTCTTGTGTTCTCGTGAGAAGGAGCTGCTTACAATATCTAGATCATCGCCCATTGTCTAGCAATATATATGCCTACCTCCCATAATGTCCATTCCATGGGACCCAGTGGTCTGCAGCACTTATAAGCTTCTGGAATCTAGAAGGATGACCCTTGCCAGGGCCAAATAGGACCAAACAGGAACAACTGGAGCTCTATTATGAGCCCAGATATTGGAGAACACATTGCCGACCCCTCAACCTAAGCACACCTCCTCCTCTTATCCAGTGCTCTATGCCCTGACAACCAAGTGTCCCTTCATATAGCCTTGACCCTTTGGACATTCTTCTCATTGTATTTGTTACTTTGTTTTTTCTTCCCAGATAGACTATGGATTACTTCAGAGAATTGTCTGTGTCTTATTTTATATTGTGTCTATAGAACTCTACACAGTGTCTGGAATAGAGAAGATGCTAAAAAACCTGTATAGAATTATTAAATAAATTCTATAGAGTAGGAATTATTGATAGTAGACTCTTAACAAGCAAGGGCATTGAAGCCTAGAGGTGTGTGATTTATTTAAGGGTGGCTAGTAAGAATTCAAAAATGTCCCAAATCCCAAATATATGATTCCAATTCCAATGCTCATGATAAGTTGATGCTCTTGATAAGTTGAAGTTAGTTAAAATGTTCTAATACTCTCATTTTACTTCACAATTTTCTCAGCACTGAAGTATAAAAGAACTTCTTTCTTAATGTTTATGCTGAACCCTAGAAATTTCAAACCAGAATTCTGGAAACCAGATGGAGAAAAATACTCATAAAAAGGAATAATATTTCAACAGGATTTTCATCATCTCTGCCAAAAGCATGATTGGGTTATTTGATGATTAGTGAGGATGAGTGTGGGCCGACAGGACTTGTGTGTGTGTGTGTGTGTGTGTGTGTGTGTGTGTGTGTGTGTGTGTGTGTACCTTGGGTTATTAGGAAAAGAAAGTATGGGGTGTGGTAGGTGGTGCTTCCATTCTTTTAATCTTGTGAAAAAATACTTTGATCAAGATAAAATACACTAGTTATAGGCCTTGATGCTCAACAAACAGGCCTACTCATACAATTTTAAATTACTGCATGTCTATTTTGAATCTAGGCTTGTGTTCCTATATCTACGTATATACTAGAGAGCTCATTAATCATGGCTTTATATCTCTAAAAATGTTGATACTTAAATTCTCTGGATAGAGAAAAAGTATTATGTTAAATTGCTTCTAAGGATGAGTCCCTGTAAAAGAATGGTTTGCCAAAAGATCTGCAGTTCCACTTTTATAACCATGCCTGGTAACTCTTTTATTTAAGATGCCAGCTGAAGGTCTTCTATCACAGAAAATAGTATGGAAGAGAAATTGAGTTTGTCCTGTGCTTATAAACACTTCTGCATAGCAAAGGTTAACTCTCTGACCTTTAACTTTGACCAAGACATTTCCATTCTTTGAGTTGGAAAATAAATCACTCTTAGATGGAAATGATGATAGTAGGAATAACAACTATTGATGGCCAACTTGATCTTGACATTATACATCCTACATGTTATTTAATCCTCCTCCCAAGTCTATGAAGAGATGATTAGTCTCACAATTTTATAGGTAAGAAACTAAAGCTTAAAATACTTAAGTCCCTTACTCAAAGTCACCTACAGCTGATAAATTACAAAGATGGGCCTTGTCCCCAGGTATCTCTGATTATAGCTCTCCAGTATTCTCACCATATTTCAATACATTCTAGAAAGACAGAACTTCAGACTCAAAGCTAGAGTGTGTTGAATAGGGCATACATAGGTGTTGAAATGGGGATTAATTATATTCATAAATTTAAAAGATTAGATCAATTATTTGAATTTAATTTTCTTACATAATTTTCTTATATAGCAAGTTTAATGATAAACTATCTCACAGGCTGAAAAAGCAAATAGAAAATTGGGTAAATATCTAGCATAAAAATATTTTCTATTCATAATTTAAATTGTAAATATGTCTTTGTATATTTTTTTCATTTCACTTTAACTAAAACTAGTGAACAAAGCCCTTTCTCCCTAGTCTCTTCTCACAACACTTGCCTCCTTTTTGGTACACACACACACACACACACACACGCACACACACACACACACACCCCTCTCTGTGATATAGTTCCAGAGCCTTCTCATATCTATTTTTCTTACAGGTGCCAGGAGTTGCAGAATTTCTCTAGAGAAAAATGATGCAGATCATTATGAATGTGGGAAGATAAGCCTCAACTGAATGGTCCATCTTCATTGCAGCATCACTTATAATAACCAGGAACTGGAAGCTGAAAGTGCTCACTGACACATATGTGGATAGAGACAATGTAATATATGTACACAATAGAATATTATACAGCTACAAAGGATAAAGTCCTGCCATTTGGATCATGGATGAAACAAGAAGGAATTATGCTTAGTGAAATAGTAAAATAAGTCAAAGACAAACACTGCATGCTTTGACTTTTATGTGGCATATAGAGAAAACAAAGGTTATAAAGAAAAAAAAACTTCTGGTCTATAATACCAATTAAAGGAAGATAAAGGGGGCCTCCCTGGTGGCGCAGGGGTAAAGTCTCAGCACTTTGAAGCTATCTGCAGTCACTGTAGCACAAGTTTCATCCCTAGCCAGGGAGCTTCCCACATGGTGCAGCAGACCTCTCATGCCTTGCCTGCTGCTCCCCTCAGCAGTGTATTTCAGTAGATCCACCTGTTCTGCTCCCCACTCTGTCTTTGATGAACCCTCTCACCCCCCGATCTCTGTCCTACACCCCAACTCTTGTATACACAAATAAATAAATCTTTACAAGAAATAGAGGGAGATAAATGTTGGGTAAGCCAAGACAAACAGGGTAATGGCATAGTGAAGGGCAGACTTGGACATTTAGTGATGAACTTAATATAATACATACACATGCTGATTCTCAATGACACACACCGGAAACGTAGATAATGCTATAATGTACGTTATGTGTATTTTAAAAATAAGAATTATGAGGATAGGATAAAAAAAACAACTGCTCTCACAAATAAGCTAAGAAGAATTTAGGAGTAGTCCAGATGAGAAAGGAGAATAGAAGGAGGAGGAAATAAAGGGATTAAGACATGAACATGAATAAAACAAGCTAAGTACATGAGAAATTCCAAAATTTTAGAGATAGAGGCTTATGGGTGAGATACAGTTATTGGAAAATTCTTAGTGTTGGGGTAGTGCTGCAACACATTAAAAATAAAGACTTTTTTCCCCAAATTCAAGGTGATGGAGCAGTTCAAACATTTGCTTCTATCTCTTTTATAACTTCACCCATGAGAATAAAACACAAAAATCCAAAAAGGAACACATCTGTGTAACAGAACAAAAGAACAGCTATTTTAACCCATTTCTGAAAGGAGAAAAATTGGGAGAAATTTGGTGAATACATCAACTGGAAATGTTTAGAATACATTATACTGAGACTACAAGTAAAATGTGTAGTTGGAATGACCAGGCAATTACCAATCATATTCCAACCTTCTGGCTTACTGGAATATTTTGTTTTCTCTCTATTTTGGTTAAATGTTGAGCATTGACTGGCTCCAGACCAAGAGATAGGCAAAAAATCTAGTTTGCTACTTACCAGCCTGGTCCTGATATGCCCCAAGAAATCTTCCATGAACTCTTGCACCCACTGTTCACATGCAGAAAATTCTTCAGAGGACTCCAGATCTAGTTGTAAAATAGCAAAAGAAACCCATACATGTTACCCAGGTCTTCCAGTTTAAACATCAGTGAGCAATCAAGACTAAAAGATAAGAACCATTGACACTAAAAAGACCAATTAGTGAGTAATGTGCTGATTACCATGTTAAGGTAAATTTGAAAAATCATCACATTTATCATTGATTTGACAAATATTTAACTAATACCTACTATGCACTAGGCTATTCTAGAGAAAACTGCATAAGTTAAAAAAAAAAAAACAGACAAGGTAGGTGTTTATTTGTCATGGTGTCTAATTTTCAATGTGTTAAGTAAAAATAACATACATAAGCATCAGTAAATATGATCACCTCTTATAGAGGTAAACTCTCTTTCAAAATAGAATAGTGATGCAGAGATCCTCTGAAAGAGGTCTACTTGGGATAGGGTAGATGTAACTGATGAGGTCTTGGTTAAGATGAGAACTTACAGAAATAGAAGAAGCTAGCCTTGTCAGATCCCGGGACACCGTAGTTTGGGTGACCAATCCAATCGTGCCGAGTTCATGGAATAAGGAGAAGTGTAGCATATTAAAGAAACAGAAGAACACTCTAATTGGACTGTGATAAAGGAACATGTATTGGACCAGGAAGAAGAATGATGATAAAGAAGTCATTTGGGGGCATTCCTCAAGCACTCTGATAGACTATTTATCTTGTTTAATTTTAGCATATATAAAATAATTAATTGGTATTTGATTCATATTTACAAATGAAGAGACAGAGATCCAGGAAGGGGTAAACAATTGTGTATGGTCATTGAGTCTATTAGGAGCAGAAGGGAGAGGAATCTAAGGGCCTTTGTACAGAGTGTAGTGGTCCTCACAGGTCCACCTACACTTTACCTGGTCTTTCTGTATCATGTGAGTGGAAAGAGCATAAGAATCTCCTGGACTAGTAATTAGAGTTCCTAAACTTGCCTAATCATGCTTTGAAGTACTAGATAAGCAACCAAACAGACAAACCCTTCTTAGGAGATGCTGTTTCAGAAGCGTCAGTGTGGGGTCTGGGAATCTATAGTTTAAAAAGAGCTTCAGGTGGCTCTTATGATCAATTATAGCAGTGAGAGAGCCATGATTTTCATTGCAGAGGACATCTATTTTCATTCTGGGTCCCACAATAACTAACATCTTTAAACCTTAGTCTCCTTATCTCAACAGTGGGGATAATTTTAGTCCTATCTATGTCCTCGTATTTGTAGGAGAATCATTGCTGTAGGAGTAATCATTGCTGATAACTATGATAAGTATTTATATACCATATACAAAGTGCTGTCATTTTAATGCTCAATGCCTTTTTGATTATTCACAGGAACAACATAGACTCAGCTCCCCATGTGAAACCTAATTCTTCTCTCTCCACTGCCAACTCCATTTCTACTACATTGAATTACCTCTCACCATGAGACTTTATCAGGTGTTTAGCTTGTTTTTAAATAAACCTCATCATCTTTTCAGAAGGACTTAACTGACAATGAAGATGCTAGTGAAGTACCATTCAGAAAGAAAATCAAGACTTTGGCAGTTATTTCACACTATATTCAAAGAAGATTCAAGATAAAACATCAGGCTTACAATTTGTTTTTTTTTTAAAGGAAATTTTGTTCCCTTTATCAGGAAATAATTTTAGAAGGTGTTGCCTCCCCTTTCCCCTGCCATTTTCCAAGTTTCCCTCCAGGATATATGAAATACTGTTTTAGAGCTAAACGTTTCCCCATTGCATCATAGATTCCAGCGAAACTCCAGGCGGGTACAAAGTAAAATCAGCACAAATGATGCTGACCAATCTAGTTCCTTATCCAAACAGTGAAAAGGACAAAAAAGTCAAGCTGACTTTAGACTTTAGCTACATAGTCATCTTATTCTAAGGCAAAAATGACACTAGATTTCATTATCTACACCACCTACAATCAGCTGACAGCAACTGCTTCAAATTTCCAACAAGAAAATTTCAGACTATAAAAGACTTCACCCCCAAAAGGATCCTGTTTGATGATAATGTCTACCATGGGCCACAAAGAAGGGTATGTTTTGAGGTGCCAGGGATTTTCCCTGTTTGGAAGGAGAAGAAAACAGACAAGAAGAAATCACATGAATTAGGAATCACAAGGTCATAATTGTGGGCTTGGTCTGACAGTTAATAACTTTGTGAACTTAGAGAAAATCCTCTATCTTCTAAGTGTGTTATCTAGTATGATGACAAATGAGTGAATGAATGAGTGGTCAGTGTTACAAAATCATTGCAAATTTAATAACAGGATTGGCACTTCACTTGTATTTCTACCTCTTTTATTACTTGTGATACTGAGCTTTTTCTTTAAAGATTGTCTCTTAAGTGCCCTCTAGGACCTGATCCATTACGCATTTTAGGATACAGACCTCAGGTACAGTGTGGAGCATGCTGACTGACTCCCTCCATCAAAATGCCTGTCACTAGTAATTGGGGCCCAGACCCCTCTGGCCAATATTAAGTTGCCCACTTAGTAACTCAGGGCTTGGTTTCCTTTGACCAAAACTTATGCACTTACCTTTTTCCTGCATAATGTAGTCCACCTTTTCATTTCCATCTAAGAAACAAATCCTAGTATCACTGTGTCACTAGAGGCATAATCTTCAATTTAATTCTCAAGGAAATTATTTTCATGCTTGGATATTAACTCCTGCTGTGAACATGTCATTGCCCTACACCTGAGAAATGTCTGTCCCTCTATGCTTTTCTCTACTGCAATGCGGAAAGGACGTTGTTCTCCACATAGCACTTGTGATCACTCTAGGCAGTCCTGCTGGTGACTTGGCTGAACAGACACTATGGCACCCCTGTCTCCTCGACATTCTAAATTATCTTAAATTTTAGATTTAAGTAATAATAACTAAAAGCTACCATCATTGACAAAAATAAAGCATCTCTGAAATCACTTGTTAATAGTCCTTCCTTCTGGCTTGACTAATCTCAATTCTACCTAACAACTTTGTGATGAGAGCCATATAAATTATATAGTCTATTTGCTTGTCAGTTTTCCATGTTCCCTGGGCCCTTTATTGGAGGTAGGGAGGTAAAAAATCACCGCACCCCTAGTATCCGGGTATCACTACTTTCCATAAAGGCTCAGGTGACTGTCATCCCATTTTGTGTTTGCATACACCCATCTATCCTTCTCCATCTAATGGGCTAAAAATCAATATCAGCCTAGGACTCAGCATAGAAGAATAATTGTTACAACACTTTCCTCGTGTAAAAGCTCCTACAGAAATTGATATTAAAAATACACCCAGTGTGTGGCTGCTATTCTCTTGGGACTGTAACTCACTCACAAGTCAATTAGTATGAGGCTAGGAGGAAAAGAGGTCACCCTAAATCATTTGGCTACAGGCTTTAAGGGGTGTAAAGAGCACTAAATTCACTCAGAACAAGGCAGCATTTCCGATGGACAGGAAAGTGAGAGTTAACACCCAGCTAGTTCCACCCAACTAGTGGAGGTTGAACATTAAGGCATCCTTTTATTGCTGCTTTGCTCTTCTTTCAATTTGTGTCCTTGCTCATTTATTATACATTATTCCTGTGCTTGATCATAATGTCACTGGGGGTCCCTGTAGCCAGCATACCATATCAATGTGGACTCTGCTTTCCAGAGTTCCTTAATGCCTGGCAGAGTCTTCTCAGATGTGATTCTTCCTTTCAAGTTGGGCCCCCATGTGTGGAGCATTAATTTCTCTGGCCGCATGTAATTCATTCAGGGACTCACACCAGCTGAGAACCACATATGGGAGTCCAGACTTACAGAGCTTTTTGATTTTGTGCCTCTCCAGCCCAGAGGAAACAATTTTCTGTTTGAATTCTGAGTGTTTGCCCTGGTCGTGTAGTCCACTAGAGATGGTTGATTAAGAAACCACATTCAACAAGAGGCTCACCCAGCAGCAGGTTGAGGCAGAAGACTTCCACAGCTCTGTCGCCCGTGTTTTCAGCATCGCTTGAATGTTACTTGTTGGTTCTCCCTGGTTTATCTGCCGTTCATGCATCCTGGGCCTTTGGTACTGCTCACTGTCTGACTTCACTTCTCTGTTCTGCGGTGAAACTTTTCTTTACTCCCATTTTCCCAGCTGTTCATTCTGTGTGACCTAGGCACATGTGTTTCTCTCTGAGCTTCAGCTTTTTTCTACCTGTAAAATAAAAAGAGTGGCTTAAATGAAGACTTGTACATCTCAAACAGAATTCCAGACCACATTCTGATCTAATGGAACACATCACCTCCCTGAAGAGTTTTGAATGGCACAAAATGGGACCCACATAGCCACAGCTGGGGCTGGACATGACTGGGCTACCTCTTATTTCTGAGTACTTACTAGGCTGTCTTCCTCTCTACTCAGAACCTGGACATCCTTATCTTTCTCACAATTCATTGCCAGGAGAAGAAAAGGAAGATAAGAATTCTTTGGAAAGGAGAGGGTCAGTGTAAAGCACATCTGGAATAGAATATCTTGCCAAGGCTCTCCAAGCAGAAAGAGCTTTAGCAAGTCTGAGCACAAGGTACACAGCTCCATGCTGACTATATTTTTCTATAATTGAAACCTGACCTTTCTTTCTCTCCTATATTTTCCAAAGTTACCCTGAAAGCTATATTTCATCTCTGTTTGATTCACTTATGAGGTTTTTTCCCCTTCCAAATTAAGCTACAAATTACGGCACCGTCACAAGCTTACCAGTTTGTCATGGAACTGGAATGGGAGCAACTCCTTTTGTTAAAGGTATTTCCATTTGTCATTCATCATGAGTTTCAAGGCAGTTAAAAAACTGTGATGCACAGGACCATGATGTCCCTGGTCTAAAATTAAGGAACTAATTGGGCAAATGTGACCAAGGAGAGCAGCATGGGTAAGGGGTGCAATTAAAGAAATAATAAGCTAGAGAGGTGCTTGAGAAGTAGAACATGGCCATCAAATTGCAAGGGGGTGGAGGGAATAGCTATAAATCAAGAGCTCCGGATCAAGCAAAATGGGGACAATGGAAAGCACTAGCAAGGCAAGACTCACTTCAATTAAGTAAGGTGAGAATTGTGAGTCCAGGCACGCCCTATTTTGCTTGCGATTCTAATTGAGACCCACATGCTAGCTTCAAAGCCACTTTTACTTTAAAATCCTCCTGTAGGTTAAAATAATTCATTAGACTTCAGTTAGTCATTGACCTACAAATGCATTTACATGGTAATTGTTCCTGGTCCACTTAACTTAATCATTTGTTTGTATCTCTATGCTTCAGAAGAGTGCACCTACTGGGTTATGACTTTTACCATCTTAAACAAAAACCCTTTTTTCTGTATAAGTGACATACAGCGAAATTAACATATTTAAAGTATACAATTGCTAAGGATGGACATACATAATGATACGGATGGCCCACAATAACCAAGTAGTGAACATGCCCATCACCTTCTAAAGTTTCATGATGTCCCTTGGTAATTCTTCCCTCCTCTCCTTCCCTGATCCCTATCCCTAACCATTTTGACCTGTTTTCTGCCTCTATCAATTACTTTATATATCTAGATATTTATATAAATGGAATCATACATTACGTATTTGTTATCTGGATTCTTTCAGCATGATTACTTTGAGACCCATCCATGCTGCATGAATCAATATTTACTTTATATAGGTAAGTAGCATTTCACTGTGTAGATATGTATCACAATTTGTTTATCCTTTTCCCAGTTGATAGCCTTTTGGGTTCTTTTTAGGGTAAATACAAAATAAAGGTGCTTTAAACATTGATATACAAGTCGTTGTATGGATATATGTTTCATATATAGTCAGTGTGGAGCTGATTTATTATTGAATAAATATCTAGGAATAGAATGCCTGGATAATATGTTTAACTTCTAGATATTTCCAAACTATCTTCCAAAGTCATTGTATAATTTTATATTCCCAGCAGAAGAATATGAGTTCTAGTTTCTCCATACACCTTGTGTATCATCTTTCTTGTAAAAAAAAAAAATTTGTTTTAGGGGCCTCCCTAGTGGCACAGCAGTTAAGCGCTGCACTGTGGAGCTGCCGGCAACGGCGACACGAGTTCAATGCCCGGCCGGCAAGATTCCCACATGGCCCATCAGACCTCTCCTGCCTTGCCCGCTGCTCCCCTCAGCAGTGTATTTCTGTCACTCTGCCTGTTCTGCTCCCCACTCTGCCTCTGGTGAACCCTCTTGCTGCACCACGCCTCTGGCCTGTCCCCCAGCTTGTATGCATAAATAAAAAATAAATCTTTAAAAATTTTTGTTTTAAATACCATCCATTCACTTATTGAGTGTCTACCATATCACAGGCACAGGTAGGGATTGCTTGATATTATTTCTTGTGACTTCCCACAAAATAGGGAGAACCAATTCTGCAAGCTAGATGAATAAATTTGCCTTCTAGGATCATAGGAAAAAAACAAACAACAACAAAAAACTGGAGCCAGGGACAGGGTTTGGGTCCTATGACTAAGGAGTCATCTCTCTATGATGATCTTCAGAATGGCTGCATTGGGGTGGGGACAGAGAGGATAGGAGGCAAAAGTCATTAAGCAGATGACATGGATTCCATTGGAATCCATGGTGAGGCAGGTCTATGTCAATTTTTATTTAAATGCCTACATGAATAGTATCTGCTTTAAAGTATGCAAGAAACTTATGAGACTAGGGCTTTATTTAATTGTGCATGTAGATTAGGAAAAAATGTGATAGGGAGATGCCCTCAGTGTTATGCAGCTAGCAAAAGGTTGTGTAGGCACATTAATAATTCAAATGTATACTTCTAGAGGTCTCTTCTGTACCACAGACTTGGAATTAGTTTAGTCAGATTGGCTATATGTTTCTTATATTATCACTTGCTTCATTTCCCCATGTATAGAATAAAATATCAAATCATTAAATCAACTGTAAAGTGGGCCTCCGTGGTGGTGTAGGGGTTAAGTCTTGCACTATCAAGCTATCACCAGCCACTATGGCCTGAGTTCAATCCCTTGTAAGGGAACTAACCCACATGGCACAGCAGACCTCTCCTGTTTTGCCTGCTGCTCCCCTCAGCAGTGATTTTCAGTAGATCTGCCTGTTCTTCTCCCCACTCTGCCTCTGGTGAGTCCTCTTATTCCCTGCACCTCTGACCTATACCCCAGCTTTTGTATGTATAAATAAATGAAATAAATCTTTTTTAAATAAAACAACTGCAAAAGTACCTGCAGAATGCCAACCATACAGGACATATCATAGGTTCAGTGGACAGAGGAGGGGTTTGACAAATAACTAGTCTTCTCTTTCAATAGCCTTTCTCAAGTTTCTTCATGTCGGACAGATCCTGTTTCATTTTAGAGAGATTAAAATCTACAGGAACTTGATTTTCCATGGTTCCTTGCTATTGGAAAATGAAATATAGCCCAATATTTTTCAGTGATATCCAGGGAAAAAATATACCCCCATAATACAAAGAGATAGACAAAATACTTATTTGCTGGATATTGTTAACATGTGAATGAGGGGTACTCAGGGACTCCAAGCTGGCTAAAGGGGTCCTGCTCTAAAAGGGGGTCCTGCCATTCAAACGAACAAAGGCAACAGAAGCAGTCTCACAGTGAATGATTTTTATGTAATTGATGTGCATAGAAAGAGAGAAAAAAGAAGGATTTCAAATAGCAGGTTCCCAATAAAAATTACCCAAATTACTCAACTCATAATGGGCAACTGCCTAGCCAAACAGGCCGAATCCAAACTAGGACCACTGAGGCCCAAAAGTTAGCCACAAGTCTAAAGTATCTTCTGGGGAACTACAAGAACGGATCAGGCAGTTCCCAGAGAATTGGGACAGACAGACTCAAAACACAAAACATACCACATTGAGATAATAGCTGCCCTTATCACTACCAAGGACCAGAAACAGCCTCCCTGCGTGCCTCTCACACATGTGTCTCTTCCAAGTATCTCTCCATGTCCTTTCTCCATGAATCTCCTCCCATGCTCCCCCTTCATTCCATCTCCCTTTATGTATCCGCTTTGCTCCTTCCCAGCTGCTCACCTCCATTCAGTCACTCTTATTCACGGCACACTGGGACTTATAACCCAAGGTGGCTGCATTTAAGTGGGAGCAGGGAAATGGAGCCCAATCACTGTGCTGGGACTATCCTCCCCTTTTTAGGAAGATGGATTCTATAACAACATAACTATGTTATTAAACAAGATGTGTGTGAAACAATCTGTAATCCTAGCAGAGAGGTTGTGATCGTGTGGAGGATGGTGGAGCAGAGAGGTACAAAGGACGATGATGAGCTTTGTTGAGTCATTGAATTTACCAAATTTGACTGCCTTTCATGGAGTAAATATTTGTGTCATTCTATCTGTTGGCTCCCTGGCCCCAATATCATGGTAATTGGAGGCGGGGACTTGGGGAAGTACGTAAGTGTAGATGAGTCGTGGGAGTGGGACTTCCACGATGGGATTTGTGTACTTATAAAAAGAAGAGTCATGGAGCTCTCTCTTTCTTTCTCTGGCAAGCAAGAATATAGTATGAAGGCATCCAGGCACAAACCAGGAACAGCATCCTCACCAGAAACCAAGTCTGCCAGTCCCTTGACTTTGCTTGGACTTCTCAGCCTCTACAATTGTGAGGGGGAAAAAAAAAATGTCCTTTTTTTTAAAGCTACCAAGCCTGTGGCATTTTGCTTTGGCAGCCATAGTTAAAATGCCATTCTAATGTAGACTTCTTATAATACCAAAGATCATTATTTTTCCTTGCCATTTTAATCTACTTTCTGTTCCTTGTGCTAAAGCATCCTAATTCTGCTTGAAAAGTGCAGGTCAGGCAGCAGATTAAGCACCTTCATATGAGTGATCCCATTTAATCTGCAAGACAAGGCCACAAGATAATTATCACTGTGCTTATTTTTGAAGACAAGGAAACAAGCTCAGAGAGGTTAAATGACCTATCCAGCTTTACACGGATGACAAGTAGTGAAGAGTCAAACTTACAGACTTTGAATCTAGAGTCTATGCATTTTTTATTACATGATGCCAGCTCATTGGAGCCACTGTGGTTAAATGCAAATTTAATTAGAAAATTAATTAATTATGAAGATAACAACTTGCTGGCTATTTTTTCAGGTCACACAGTTCAACTATACTTTTATAAATACATCTTGAGTCTTATCACAGAAATCTTAATAAAGTCTAGATAATCACATTCTTCAGTTATGTTTCTAGAAACAGTATCCTAGTGTCTGCTACATATTAGACAAGAAGCTAGGTTCTGTGAGATACAAGAATTTGGAGTACAAAAAAGTAAAAGATGTGATCCTTGCCCACAATATTTGGATTGGAGAAATTCATTAAAAAGTCAGAAGGAGAAATAATGTATGATTTTACTCATGTGGCTTATATAGAAATAAAGCAAGAGAACAGACAGAACCAGACTAAAGCAAGCTCTAGAAATCTGACTTAGAGTTGAGACTCCCAGATGTGGAGGATGGGGGTGTGCAAGGGGCCCAATGGTCTCCAGTAGAGGACCATGGGTGCCACAGTGGTAGGTGTGCTATGGTGATGTAACCTTTGAAGAGGTGTGAACCTGTACCTCTGAATCATATACCATGTTGTATACCAGCATTATACTAATAAAGATAATATAGAGGAATATCTTTTACACAGTGGAATAAAGAGACACCAAACAAAGGGGCAGATACTGCCAAACCAATAATCAACTCTAGAAATCTGACTGTAGAACTGGGGTTCCCTGAGGAGTGGGGGAAGGAGCTCAATGGACTAAGATGGAGGACCAAGTATACTTTGGTGGTAGGTGCAATGTGGTAACAGCATCTGGAGATAGAGGTCCTGTACCTTTCAAACACAATCAAAGTTGTAAACCAATATTACCCCAATTTAAAAAAATGCAATTTTTATAAGTATGTGACAGGTCATTCAGTAGCAGCCTGACATTACAAAGTTTTTTTGTAATTCTTAATATTTACATTGGGTTAAAATTTCAAAAACATCATCCCACACTATTACTTGGAGGAAAGGAATGATATGGTTGACTTTCTGGCATGAGGAGGATTCCTGAATGGGTCAACCTTTACAAGTAGAGGGGAGAACAGAATGGGTCACAGGAAGGATGACTCCAGGCCAGCTGGAGTCATTCTGGGGGCCACTGGGAGCCCCTCCTCGGGAGCTCTCGCCTGAGGGCCTGGGAGCTGGATGGAATGGATTTAGCAGGCTGTGAAGTCCAGAAATGAGATTGAAACTTTGTGGGGACAGAGATTCACACTGAAATGATTAGAATAAGAAACCAGCATGTGGTAACCTAATTCTTCCCAATAAAGCAAGTTCTTGGTGGAAAATAACAAAACAGATAAATTTAAAAAGGAAATTTTCATACTAAACCATCCAGTTTGAAACAGCGATGTGTATCAGACCGCAGAAAACTCTCCCCCAATGGAAGTTGTAAAAAGCCTCTCCACCTGAGTCATTTAAAAGTAGCCTGGTTAAAATAATTAGAAATTTACCCCAGAGAACAATCCATTAGTGGCCAAGGATATACGAGATGAATGCTAGGCCCCTTCAAGTCCTACTTTCCATAGCACGACTTTCTGAGCATTAGGTTTTGGTTGCTCTCTTTATTAAGATTTTTTTTTGTTTTTTCAAGGCATAGCCATTCACTGACTGAATATTAATACAGAGAGCACTTTTTTCCTTTTTTCTTCATCCTTTTCATTGCATCTGTACGTTATGATGGATGTTAACAGAATCTATTATGCTAACATTTTACAATATATGTAAATCAAAACATCACGTGTATGCCTTAAACCTTTAGAGTGATGTATGAAAATTATTTCTCAATGAAACTGCAGGGAAAAGTACTCTCTAGAGTGAAAATAGATCTTTTCAGGGCCAGAATGGATCACTACTCTGATCTCTCCTGTACGTTACAGGTTTCTTATTTGGAATGAGGGGAGAGGGTTCTGGTATCGTTATCTGTTTACCTTAAGGAAGCTTATGAGACTAGAGGTGACTTGCTGGCTCCAGTCACCATGTATTGACCAGGTCGGGCTCACCTGGTTTATCTATAGCTTTTCTCACAGGCTGAGGAAAACAAAGACTTTTGTCAGGAGCAAATAGCCTTTAGCCTGATATTCAAGTTATCTGAAATAATGCCCACTGTAGTACTTGTAATATCTAGCTACAAATGTATTCTCCTAAAAGGTAAGACTTGACTGAGGATTGGGGCTAAATAGCCAATCTAGAATCTCTAGAGGAAGCCCTGGGGAATCTGAAACTACAAAATACCTTTGTTACTTACCTCCATAGCTCCATGGACTCTTAGTCGTGACAATTTGCAGACAAAGACAAAAGATGCTGTGAAAATATCCCTCTCACAGCAACTCTAGATTTCTAGTAACTTTGTTCTTTTGCTCACTATATCTTCTCCTTCCTGTCCTTTTCCTCTTTCACTTTTTCTTTATTGAGTAGCCCTTTACTGAAGGTGTGTCATGCCGTGGATACTCTGCTAACCTCCAAGACTTCACAGGTGGGACACCTGCATTTCCTGTCTCGAGGAAAACTTTCTTTCATGTTAAGATGGTTAAGATGCTGTAACAAGGGCCTCCCTGGTGGCGTGATGGGTTAAGTCTCAGCACTATGAAGCTATCCAGAGCCACTGAAGGACGAGTTTGATCCCGACCAGGGAACTTCCCTCATGGCGCAGCAGACCTCTCCTGCCTCGCCCACTGCTCCCCCCAGTGTACTTCAGTTGAGCTGCCTGTTCTGCTCCCCACTCTGTCTCTGGTGAATCCTCTCACCCCCCTATACACACCTCTGGCTTATACCCCACTTATATGCATGAATAAATAAATCTTTTTTAAAAAAGATATTCCAAAATACCATGGTTTATATAGGATGGAAGTTCTTTTTTTTAAAGATGGTTAAGATTTTAGAATCTAGTATTATCCATCACACAACATTACATTTCCATAAAGAGCACCATCATTGCAGTTACGTTTCCTTTCACAGAAGTACAACCAGGAATGCAGATCTTTAATAGCCAAGGACAGTCTATGTTTTTGTAGTCTTGTATAACAATGCCACTGCACCTTCCAATAAACAGGAAATCAGAAATACGAGAGCTATGATGTGTGAGTTCACACATCTTTCCTTTTCTATCCTACATATTTTTACAGGTGTTGACATTTAGGGAAACCATCACATTTTTCATTCTCTCTCCCCTATAGTGGATTTTTAACAAGCACAGAACAGCTATTGGAAGGCAAAGACTAAAGAACCACATCTATAAATTGAGACATTGATAACTCTGTTTTTCCACAGGTACCTGGAAGAAATAAACTGAAAAATCAAGCAGTTCACTGAGACCAAAAAAAGCAATCTTTATCATCTTATTCCAAACCCGGACCTGGAAGCCTTGAAGCAAACTGATTCTGTTAAGAGTTAGTACATATCTTAGTTGAGGTACAGATGTAGAGTTAAGACACTGTGGCCTGACTTAGAAATACAATCGTGAGAAGAGTGTCTAAGAGACAGGGAACGAATGAAACCTGAGACCTATTACATTTTCAGTGGAGTGACTTCAGTGTGACTTAGTAGACATGAGGCGCTCACCTGAGGTCTGCATCTAACATGTATCTTCAAAGTCAGTTCTATTTATTTTTTTCCACTGGAAAGAAGCAAATAAGGAGAGAGCCGTATCTTGAGAATAGAATCAAAAGAAGATCTATTCTCCTCAAATGTATTTTAAAGTTTTTTAGCTTTTTAAATCTCAGTTTAAAACCCATTTCTACCTTCCATTGAACAGTCAAATGACTTTCCCTTCTTCCTTTGAATTTCCATAATACTGACGTCAGTATGACTCATTTTAATATACTTTATTCCAGTGTATAACATGAGAATCAGTAGAAAGTAAGAAAGTAAAAGGGAGAGAATGAAATATATTCAGTAAAAATATTCTTCTAAAGCAAAGGTGATAACAAAGCCATTTGAAGACAAAAAAAATGAAAGAATTTGTCTCCCATGGGCCCACACTAGAAGAAATACTAAAATATGTTTATCAGGCCAAGGAGAAATAATAGCAGGTGCAGATGCCCCAAATGTCAGGAAGGGTGTGGAATTTATTTAAAATTTTTATAACAAAGGATTTACTATTTAGCTAATAATAATAATAACAATAATAATAATAAATAGTATAGTTTATAGTATATGTAGAAGTAAAATAGATGATAAAAATCTACAAATGTTAAGATGAGATTGAAAAAAAATGACCTAGTATTGTTGGTCTAATTGTGAAGAAGCATTATATTGAGTAGGCAGAAACAAAATAAAATTTCATAACATAATAATCTGTAGATCTATGACTAAAAACATAGTTATAACTAAAACACAAGAAAGGAAATAAATGAAATATTATAAATATTTGATTCTATTTAAAATATGGAAACTAAATGCAGATGGACATGTAATAGATATGACAACTAAAAATCAAAATAAGATTCCAAAACATTATGCTTGAACCCAAGCATATAATTATACTAAATATAAATTAAAATACATTTAGTGTAGTATATACTGGGGAGGAAGACAGAGAGTTATAGATTATCGGGTATAGAATTTCAGTTTTGCCAAATAAAGAGTTCTGGAACTGGAAGGCTGTGTTATATATGTATTTATCCACAACATAAAATTGAACAAGTTGTATGTTATGCCTAACTGGAATACTACGTGATATCCTCCAGGACTGCCTGCTTATCAGTTCCCCTCCCACCTGCTTCTTGCCAATGTGGATGTATAAAGTGTGATTTCTTAAGATTAAATTTGCTCAGCTTCTTTCTTCAGAACTGCTTTTAATGCAGGGGGAAGGTCAAAAGCCCTATCACTCAGCCTGCCTGCTTGAATCTTCTGTATCTGCCCTCAGCCACCACCTTTTAATTTGTAGGTTTACTTTATTATCCTGCTGCTAGCTACAGATTTATTTGGCTAGTTTTAAATAGTGGGTTTTTTTTTTCTATATGGTTGTAATTTTTTAATCTATTTTTATTTGTTAGGGAGAAATTTTCTAACCTAGTTTTATTCTTCCTTCTTACTCTTAACAATTCTTTTATTATTTAATTGAATATGTTCTTTTTATACTAAAACCATATTCCTATTGCTTACCTTGCTCAAATATTTAAAAGGTGTATATGTTATGAGATTTTTAGTTATTAAGTCAGTCTTTAATTCACACTTTGCATAAAGTGGGAAAACATTGTGTTTAGATTCTTAGGTTCAAGCTGTGATTTTTTCAAATAAGTAATTTAAAAAAGACACTTAACTATTCTGAATTTTGTTTTTTCATAAGAAATCAATAAATACCACCTTTTTTTCACCCCTTGTGAGAGAGTCAAGTGACATATTGCAAATGGAACTGCTTTGTAGATTATCCAATATCATCGCAGAGGTTACAGCAATTGTGATGATAAGATGATAGCAATGATAATGATGATGAATTGTTTTTCAGTACAAGAAAGTGAAAAACTCAAGGGATAAAGTCAATTTTCCCCGACTTGTTGGCATTTCTGAGGACAGTCATGATATCTTAGATTTCCCTGGAAGGTAACCTGAGACACTGATTCTCTCTCATCATGATGGCAAGGCCTGCTAAAACATTAGAAACCAATAAAAAAAATAAAAGCCTGCATTTGCAAAAATAAGCCACAGCTCATTTTCAATTAAATTATTCTCAGTCATATGCAATTACCAAATGTAGTTAGGTCATTCATTATGGAGAGAGCAAAAATGCAGCATCACTTGTGTTATTTTTAGTCACAGTGGAACAACTGAATACAGAGCACTATTACATTTATCCTAGTTTTTGCTTGTGTGATTTTCAAAGATGAATCTACTGTCTCTCACACAGGTTCTATTTTCCTAAGTCGTTAGACTTGTGTTGGAGTATAGTTCTATCCTTTCCTACTTGACTCCTTTGATAACAATATCTGGAACACTCTGTAAAATATAGAAGGAAATCACCTTGGAGAATTAAGGCTAGTCTTTCATAGTATTACAAATTCAAAAAACAGTGGATAAATGCCAACTTCCTGAAGTGCTATATGGAATCAAAGTTCCTAGTTGCACTTCTGTGGCCCAGGTTATGACTTCTCCACTTACTTAGTGATGAGCAAATTTCAGTTTCCTTGTCTATAAAATAGAAGTGTCATAGAACCCACCACAGAGGCTTATTATGAGAATTCAACATATTAATGTATCTTCATAATTTCTAAGAGCAGGGTACCTAAGCTTTCAGCAGATAGTACTGATGATGATGGTGTTTAGGCTTCATTTAATTTTCCTTTTTATTATTGAGTTAATATTAGTTTACAATACTGAAAGCAATTCAGGGTTCATTTACCTTTCTGCTCATTCTATTGACATCTTGTGTCATGCTTTCTGTATCAAACAAGAGGTGATATCTGGAGGGAGTAGAAATGGAACTCTTTAGTCTTTCTCAACCTCCTACCACTATACACAAGAGATATCAGTTCTTATCCTAAATATTTTGAGATTCTATTCCTTATATTGTTAATCCCTACCCCAAACCCCTTTCTTCATTTTTTATACCTTTTTTCTGGTGTGTTTCCAGAAAATCTTGCATGGTTTCCTTGAGTCTTGTCTGTCTGGTTCCTATACACCCTGCATTTGCACACACACACAAAAAGATCATTTGAAAACTCAAGTCTCATTCGATCACTCTTGTAGGCTCCTATATTTTCCACTGCTCTACCTCACGTAGGATGAAACACAAATGCTCAGCATGCCATCTGTATCTGTTCAGAGTCCATCAGCTGACTTTTTCTCAAATCAAATTACTGATCACATTTTCTTACATGCATCCTCTCCTGTGAGAGGATGCAACACTTACATCTTTTGATTTCATTATTTACTCAGCTATCTCAGTGTCTATACAACTAGTTCTCTTGTCTGGAAAACACTTTCTTGAGCACAATCCCTCTTGAGACTAAATTAGCTTTTTCTCCTGCCTGCCTTCCACACCATGCAGATCTCATCAGAGCACAGATCCCTTCCTATTTTTAGGTCCACTTCTTTTTCACCTTACCGAGCTAGATTGCAAAGCATTTGAAGTCTGCCACTTCACCTGACACACACAGGCAAGAACAAAAAAAGCCTCATTAAATGATTAAGTAGAAAAGATGCTAACAAACTATAGTCTTTTTCATTTCAGAGCTTACCACACACAGTATGCAATGTTTGTCTACAATGTATTAATGCTAAACATGAGAAGGTCATGAAGAGTAGACTTCAAATAGACCACATAGATCAGAAAAGTTGGTGTTCTCCACTTTAACATTATACAATGCTACATGTAATTGTTATCTAATAAACTGGGTGGGGCGGGTACACAAAAGTAAAGCTAGGGGAACTCGCTGGTGGCCTAAGGGCTCAGTCTCAGCACTATCACCCCTATGGCTTGAGTTTGATGCCCAGCCAGGAAACTAACCTACATAGGGTGCAGCAGACCTCTCCTGTCTCGCCCGCTGCTCCCCTCAGCAGTGTACTTCTGTTGATCGGACTGTTCTGCTCCCCGCTCTGTCTGTGGTGAATCCTCTCACCCCCTGCAACTCTGGCCTGCACCCCAGTTCTTTTATACTATACTATATATATTAATATTAATATTAATATTAATATTAATGTTAGTATTAATATTAATATTAAAAAAGAAAAGCTAACCTCAGCAATTGCAAGTCTGAGTCTCTGCTTTGGTACCATCTGTCAGATACCATCATATCTTGCACTTAGCTCGATCTGGTTTTGATTCTCTCTTTAGAACCCATCTTGTTTGCTCATCTTCCTTGGTTGGCTTGAGTATCACATTACTTGCAACTGGAAAATAAACCTTTTGCTACTCAAAAAGAAATGACACTTAAGACTGAAATGTATAAAATTCAATTGTGCAAGAATTATTAATAATATCAAAAAAACTAAAACGAATATGAAGTTTCTCTATTTCTATTTTATCAGCAATATTAAATGGGTACCCTAATGTGAAAATATCACTAGATAACAGATAGATTGACATGTGATGGAGACATGGATATACATATATGTGTGTGATATTTACACATATATATATATACACATACACACACTGATTGTATTTTTATACATATATACGCTAGTCTGTATGATTTAAATGCTTGTCTTTGGCAGAGAAGTAATAGCCTTAAAATAAATCATAATTAAATAGTTAACTTTGGTAAGATTCTCTGTTCACTGACAAGTTGTTCATAAATTCCTACAGAAATCAATTACTTAATGTATTACATTTTATCAACTTCACAGTTTCTATTCTTTTTCTAAATGTTAATTTTTTCTAAATGTTATCTTTCAGAAAAGTAAAGTTCAAGATCTCATCAGGTCAGTTGAGCTTGAACATATATACAATAATAATTTCCTAAATTTGTATTGGGGCTCAATACTTTGCAAAGTGCTTTAATACTAAATATCACTTGATTTCTCAGGGCTTCACCATCTTGAGAAATCATATGGTTAGAAAAATTCTTGGCTGAAATACTTTATTAAAGTGAGTTGCAATAATCCTTTTATTCTGTAGTATTAAAAGATATTTTCATTAATTAATTTACATAGTCCTTGATCTGCGTCTTCCAATTCTTATACATGCTAGATATTCTCCTGATAAGAGAATATTTGTTTAACAAATATTTGGTTGGCAATCTGTTTTTTCTGCTTCTATTTAACAGGGCTATTATTGCATCATTTCCACCTTAACAAAACCTCTGAATTATCAGCTGTGTGCTTTGCTAAAACTTAGTTTTCTCTCTCATTTGTAACATGGGGCAATAAATAGCAGATAAGCAGTGTTTGATTTAAGATGAGATAATTCATATGTTGTTCTGAGCACAGTGCTAACTAAAATTTAGTAAAATAAAAGAAAAAATTGAAAAGAAATGGAAACTACTGCTCTCTTTAAGAAAGTAGGTTGTCGGGCCTCCCTGGTGGTGCAGCGGTTAAGCACTGCGCTGCGGAGCTGTGGGCAGCAGCGACACGAGTTTGATGCCCGGCCTGGGAGATTCCCACATGGAGCAGCAGACCTCTCCTGCCTCACCCGCTGCTCCCCTCAGCAGTGTGTTTCCGTCGATCTGCCTGTTCTGCTCCCCACTCTGTCTCTGGTGAACCCTCTTGCCGCCCCACGCCTCTGGCCTATACCCCAGCTTGTATGCATAAATAAATAAATCTTAAAAAAAAAAAAGAAAGTAGGTTGTCTCCAATTACATTTTTTTTTTTTACTGGGGAAATGTGTATAAATGAGAAGAAGTAGATATTTACATTCAAAGTTAAAGATGAGTAGATACTAGGGGGAAATCTCCAATTTACCTTTACTCTGAGACATATTTTATTCTGAAAATTTAAGTTAATTTTATTAAATTTTTTTTTTATTGTGATAGCCTTGGTTTACAATACTGTATATGATTTATAGGATTATACCCTTTAGGTATTGTTACCACACCACGTCTACCACCACGACACCCACAGTCTTCCCCCACAGTTGCCCACCATTGTCCATTGTGCTCCTTCCTCATTTTGTTCTTAACTTTGTCTTCAAAAGGGCTACCACTGGTCTGGCAGCTCAGTCATCAAAAAGCAGAATTAGATGTAGAGAGATCCAAACCCAGTGGATTAGGGCAGTGTGGCTCTCAGGAGGAGAGAGGAGGCATGTGTGGTTATAGACATTGTCAACCACCATCTTCATGGCTAAATTTGTAGTGTTTACTAAGGTTTCATAAATCAGAAAAAAAACACAGAATTGGGGACAGAGTAACAGGTACAAATCTGAAATTCTTACTATATGATCTGTTTGATTTCAGGTAAGATAGTCAATCTTTGGCTATTTTCCTCACCTACAAAATGGAAAGATTAGATATCATGAAAATTTCATTAGAGGGCCTCCCTAGTGGTGCAATGGGTTAAGTCACAGCACTATGAAGCTATCCAGAGCCACTGCAGCATGAGTTTGATCCCTGGCTAGGGAAATTCCCATATGTGCAGCATGTCTCACCCACTCTCTGTCTCACCCACGGCTCCCCTCAGCAGTGTATTTCAGTCAATCTGCCTGTTCTGCTCCCTACTCTGTCTCTGGTGTATCCTCTCACCACCCCACACCTCTGGCCTACATTCCAGCTTGTATTCATAAATAAATAAATCTTCAAAAAAAGAAAGTATCATTAGATAAAATATATATTGAAATACACATGGTATCTTGTGTGAATAGATAGCAACTGAGCCCTTGATGTTTATTCTTTCCCTTTCTCAGACTAATACTCATGATCTCCTTCCTTCCATGCTGCTTCTTCACCCTTCATATTAGTTTAACCTCTGAGAAATTGAACTCAGCCTCATCACCTGGTCCAAAACCTCTACCGCACATCTGCATTTATAAAGGAGGAAACTAATCGCATCCATACTCTGAATCTGGCAAAGATGGAGAACTTTGTAGTCAGATGCCTTGATATTAAATCTGACATGGCTACTACAGACCATAGATTGCTTAGAAAATTATCTCACATGGCTAAATCTCAGTTGTATTATCTAGAAAAGCATTTTATACCAATCTACTTTCTTGTGCTATTGGGAAAATTAAAAATAGCACATATGAAGAACCAGGAATAAAGTAGACATTATAAAAGCTATGCCTGGTCTTACTCTGTTCTCCCAGGAGGGGTAGATATATAGAGAAAGATATCAAAATAGTGCATACTTGAGTGACAAAATAGATCCTAAGACTATCGCAGGAGTGGATGGCAGCTTGCACTGGTCGGTGAAAGGATTCCATGCGAGATGGACTTTTGACCTAAAGTAGTGTGCTGGGATGACCAAGTCAGTGTAACATGTGGGGCAGCCTGGAGCTGTGCTGTACATTAAAACAATTTTAAAAGTGCATTTTTTTTTTAACATCAACTGGAATTGTTTAGATAAAGTGTTTGCGGTAGGCAAAAAATAGCCCTTCTTACATAACTGTTATTAATTGGATTAGATGCAATCTAGCCATCAAGTCTTTATTCAATATGCATGCAAGTAAATCCAATGACTTAGTATGGCAGACAGACCCATGTGATAAATAATGGGTAGATTTTGACTAACAAATATTTTATTTCCCGAATGTGGGTGTCTTCTTTGCAGACTTCATTCATCCTTGCATTTAAAAGATATATTTCTAAAGTAAATGTTATGTTTCAAATGGAATCTGAGGTCTCCAAATGAATGTAAATTTCTTGCACTGAGAATTCCAGTCAACGTTATGGTATCAGATTTATAAAGACATTTATAGTACAAAAAGGTACCTGCAATGATACAGATATGTCCAAGTATTTTGAAGTACAAGAAATTCTTGATCATCATTGGGGATTGGAGAAAATATCAGAACTATGTCTTGAGCATTAGAAGCTAATTAAGAATTAGGGTAACAAAAGAGGAAGATGGAATTCTAGGCCTGGGGATACAATGAGCAAAATGATAGTGACATATAATATGTGTATATGAAAAATGCTTATTGTGGGAACATAAGACTTAAAGTATAAAGAATGATAGGTAGATGCAGGTATACATGAGAAACTCAGAAGGTTTTATAGACTCAGTAAAGGATCTTGGAAAATATGTTATAGGAATGCTCAGATCATGTTGGTTTTAAGGAAAGAAACTTTTGGTGATGGATTTGTGAGAAATGCATTTGAGGGAAAATATAACAGAGGTGATTATATTGGTGCAGGTGTGAAATAAAACCTTAGCAATGGGAGTAGGAAATCATAGGAAGATTCTGATTCAAAAGAGATTGAGAAGATGTAATCTGGAGGAATAGTTATTTATTAGATGTTAGAACTGAGGGCAAGTTAGATGTATGCAGGAATCTGCTTCTATCTTTGGTGACCACTCATTCTCCTATGTCACATGCTTCATGATAAGTAGTGAGCATTCACTCATAATAATGTGAATTTGTAAAAGCTCCTAAAATGAACAACTGAGGGAGACCCCAGCATTACTTTATAAATATTTTTTGAAAATATGAAACAATTTCCCCTCAGAATGTATTGCCACTTACCAGCAAGGAAGGTCAGTCTCCCTGGCACCTGATTATTTAGTCAATATAGCATCATTTTGATTAAGTACTTATTTTCTATTTTTTAAAAGAGGGAAAAGTCAGATAATTCAGTTATCTCTGGGCATAACTTATTATTACCAATCCATATTATCTACTAAAAACTTGATATGCTCTTCCCTTGCCCTATTTACAGCTCCTAGCACATGTGGATGCTCAATACTTGTTCAATCGGTGAAGAATAAAAAATGCGGAATGATGAAATGGTTTTGAAAGGGATAGAGGATGAACTCTATATCCTTGGGCTTGCTGGTTGGAAATTCCTATAAAACATACAGATGGGAGAAATCCTATGCAGTCTAAAAATTAACAAGGATGTAAAACAAAGGTGCTTCATTAAAATAAACAAAACAACACACAGATGGAGGTAAATAGCGTGTGTGTGTGTGTGTGTGTGTGTGTGTGTGTGTGGTTAGCAGGAAGGATCATCTCAGGAATCACTAAAACTTTCTATTCAATGAGGAGTTACCTTCTACACCGGCAGGTTTCATATTTACCGATGAGCAGTTGAATGCAGTTCCTAGTTGGTCAGTTGATTTTTTTCACTTGATTCATTTCTTGAGAGGGACACTCCTTTAGTACTTGGGCTAAATGAAATTTTCAATATAGTGCATTATATTCTTGCTCTATGAAAAAATATAAAGCTAAGAATAAGTGAGTTCTAAAGACCTGGACATGAATTTAATTTAGTTCAGGAGAGCTCTAGTTTAATCCAAAATGGAAAAACAGATATCCTCCCACTATAGGTTAGAAAAAAAAAAAGGTCGAAAAACAAAGTAAATGAATTGGAAACTGATCAAGACTAATGACTTCATGGTAAATGTTAATTTGAGTTGTATCCAGGAAAAGTTGGGAATATAAATATTGGAAGCTGCAAACAACCTGAGAAATATACCTGACCATATTGCCTAGTCCTCAATTTTAGACAACGAGGCTACAGAATCAGATAGAGTTAAGTCTGAGGTCATCATCAAAGAGTTTCATTTGCAGTGGTAACTCCACTCTACCGGCAGTGGCTGTGATTGATTAGCGATGTCTGCCATGGGTATGGATAAAGAATTGATAGTACTTGGAGCAGGTATTTGCCATCACTGATGTAGACAAAAGCCATATGAATATAGATGGAAAGAAAATGAATCACTGAAGATTGGGAAGGACCTTAAAAGTCATTTGATGGTGAAATTCACTTCACATCACAGCATGAATGCTGGGAGGAAGGAGATCTCTTAAAATGCTGATTTCATCTTTTAAAAACTCAACAATTAGATTTTTTTTAAAAAGGAAAGAAGGCTTATTTTAATATCTATTCTCTCAAGTTCTACTTTTAATGACACAGTTAAACTTAATCTTTAAAGTGAAATTATATCCGTAAGTATATGCTCTGAGGTAACTGGATTATCTGACTTCTTCCCCTTTAAAAAATAATTACTTAATCAAAATGATCCGATGTGACTAAGTAATCAGGTGTCCTGAAGTCTTATCTCCTTCTTCTTAGTTGGCCTATATCAATACTTACTTGAGGAAATAAATTCCTATTTTAGGAGATCTCTATTTGTAAGGAGCCACAGCAGAGACCTCCAAATATGGCAAGAATAAATTTTAAAAGGGGGTTTCAGACTTGTTCTGTATGTGCAAAAAGATTATAACATCAATACAGTGAACAATATGAAAATAGATTTTGTTTAAATATAAATATTGTGACATTTTAACCCTTTCTAACATTGTGACCTACTTCAATTTGTCCTGTCCCCAGTCTCCCCCAAAAAGACTGGACTAGATGCTTGAGTTAGTAAGTTATTCATCATCAGAAGAGATTTTAAAAGGCCAGATGTCTATTTCTCTCTCCAACTAGAGAGGTGGTTTCTGCATGGATGAGAATTTGAAAGAGATAAGTGACAAGGTTGCTTCTAATTCATGATTCCATATCAAATGCCTTCTATTTTTTAAAACAAAGAATTGACTTTAGGCAGATACTGTCAGTTTTAAAGTTCAGGTGAAATTAAAACAGTGTTTCTACCAAAAAAGTTCAACACCAGCAGTAATCAATAGACAAGAAAACATGAACAGATCTCCAAAGATTAAGAGTTTGAAATTATGGTCAAGAAAGATAACTTTTTTTCAGATTGACACCCTTATTAGAGAAGAAAACAGGGTTTCACCTATAAACTTTGGGTCTTTTTCTAATTCAAAATAATAATATTCCAAACTACAGTATGTTTGACATTTTAAAAATAATCTAGGAAGGTCTAAAGTACTTTATGAAACAAAGTATTAGATTAAAAAGGACAACTTCAGTTGTAGAAGCTGTGGGTTGATTTTAATATAACCATTCAGTTGATCAAACAAATATTAATCATATTTAATAAGAAAGATGGTTACTGAAAAATAAATAATAATAATTAAGAAGAAAGAACTGAAGAATTTTATTCGAATAAGGTACAGCAAAGAATAGGAAAAAAAATAAGACCCAAGACTTAAAGATTCTTATTGTCTATTTAAAAATATTTGGAATTTGCCTACAGGTTCCAGATTCTCTTCATCTCCCAAGGAACAGAATTTAGCCCATATTCTAGTGGCAGGATAGATATTTGGCTCTGCCTCTTTTTGTGTTATGTGGCTGTATTGAAGGGCCCTCTAAGTAGTGAAGAAAACACCAATATTTAAGTTCATATGTAAAGGTCGTAGATCAAGACAATCTTTGAAATTCTTACAGGTTCTGAGTTCTATGATTCACTAACCCTTTGATTTGGGGTTTATGCCCCAGTCTGACATTAACTAGCTTGAGCAAGTCATTTAGTATTTCTGGACTTCATTTACCTCTTGAGAATAATAATAGCTTATTTGCCTGAAGGAAGGGGCTGGAATACATTATCTCTCAAAGTCCCTTCTAGCCCTCACATATTTTTCTATGAAATAAATATTTTGGGAGCTCATTATTATGTCTGTTAATGTTCCTAGCAATAGTGTTGATAGGAGCCATATGAATTTAGGAGAGTGAAATGGTGGGAAGTAGGAAAGAGAGAAGAAAAAAGAGTATAGGAAGGATACTTTAAGATAACAGAGAGATGAAAGTAATGAGTGTGGATTCACAGAGAAACTGACACTGACCTTTGATTTGTCTATCGTTGAAGAGGCTTTTGGGAACAAAACAAAAGAAAACAATAGGAAAATCATAAATGACCAAAACCGAATTGGTTAAAAATAAAGAGGATTAATTCACTGTGATATTAGATATTGAGAGCTTCAGGCAGAGAGGTACATGATGTCATTGGGTCTTTAGTCTCTTCTCTCAAATTCCCTTGGCTCTGCCTCCTCCATGGGTTGACCTCATCCTCACACTGGGTTCCCTCATGGAAGCAAAGCTGGCTGCAGCAGTTTCAGATTTTGTGTATGTACACCAGTATATGTATGTACACATGTGTTTGTGTGTGCACATATTATGCCAGCCACACAGAGGGTATACTTTTTATCCCTGCATTCCAGGAAAAGGTATAAGGAATCACTTTGATTTGATCAACTTTGGTCATATACCTGGGTCTGCACTGACCTTTGCAGCTAAGATATAATCAACTTTCTCAAAACACCAGGTATTCTCAAACAGGAAATGGAAGATGTCACAAAAGGTTTAAAAGAAACAAATGGAAAGAAAGCCATAAAGTCTTAATGGTACCCTAAAAACATGATTTTACTTGGGCTTTAGGATTGGGTTGCCTTGGGTCTGGTTGCTTCTGTCCCTCTGTGAACTGCATAAGAAACAGACACCATGTTAAAGTGGGGAGACAGAAGTTGCCAGAATGGAGGCTCCATGAAGGTAGGAACTTTGTTTTGCTTATCCCTGTGTTCTCAGTGCTCAGAACATTAGCATGCACAAAGGAAGCCCTGAATAAATGTGAATTAACCAGGACCAAACTCTTAAGGTTTGCATAAGATTTAAAGTAGATAATGCATTTGAAACACTTGGCACAGTGCCTGACATGTAATAAGCTCCCAAGAAATGGCGGCCCCAGCATAACCCTGGTTCAGACAGCAGGAAGAGTAGTAGTGGTAGCAGTTGTGGGGCAAGGAACAGTGTTGGGATTTCTTATATTTCTAAAAGATGGTTAAAAATACAGAAAAGATACAAAACCCCAAACATTCAAGGAAAATTTCTATTATAGACATGAAGGTTTCATCAGATAAACACATTTCCTTTTAGAAATCTTATTTTTCCTGAGTTTAAAAATAATTCACAGGTGTCAAAAAGAAATGGCACTTTCTAGAAAGGACTATCATTAATGAAAAGCAATTTGGGGCATGAACACAGAGTACTAAGTAAGGCGGCTGGAGTTATAGAAGAGGAAATATCCTAAGAGGTAACATTTCACTATGCCTGGCACTGGTCTAAGACCTTCCATGTAAGAAATCATTAGTCCTCAAACAACTTATGCAGTAGCAGTGTTTCTTTTCATATTATATAGATGAGGAAACTGAGATGCAGAAAGATCATGTGACTTTGCCAAGTGTACATGGCAGGGGACTGGCAGAGTTGTTTCCAGATCTTTCTCTTAACCCCGAGGCTCTACTTTCTCATTATTACATCGGGAGCCTTGCTTAACCCTTTTCTCTGAAAACACTGATGGCCCTTGGAAGTTTTAGAAATGAAGGAAAAGAAAGATCTTTATTAAAGTAAATAAAACTTTTAGGCACTGGAATTTTTTTTTGTTAAGGTAAAATAACTTATTCTCAGAGAAAGCACACAGGTCCCATGCACTTAGCAGAAATGAACTCAGCAATCACACACGTAATCATCTTTTACAGAGCACGGCAAACAGCAAACCCCAGTCAAGAATAGATGTATCCTCAGATCATGACAAATTTCTCAGCCAATATATTGTATGTTTGGAGGTCACTACAGCTAAGTTTAATCTATTTTGGAAATACTGTAGTGGAGGATAGGAGTCTGTAGCTTTCAGGGGTGTTAAAAAAAATTGGTTTCTTTATTCCTTGGTCTGTAAACTGTCTTCTCCCCCCCCCCCCCTTTCTCTATGTGGCACTATTGGTAAAATTATTCAAAGAAGAGATTAACTTGCTTAATTGGGGAGGTACATAGACTTCAGTTTAAATTTCAGCTCTATATCTTTTTGGTTGTAGGGGTACATAGGCCAGTGCACTGATTTCTGGGAGTTGAATAGTCCCTTTTATCCCACCAATCCTGATGTTAACGATAATTCATTAAGGGGGAACTCATCAAATCATATATCTTGAATTGAAAGAGAAACAGAGTTGCTTTTCTTCCTGGGCCAAGACCAGTCCTGAGCAGAAGGGTTATCACTTCCATTTACAATATAAGGGTATGTATTGCCCTTTTGCGAAAATGAGTTTCTTCTTTGGGGCAATGGCCTGACTCGGTGCATCTTAAACTAAGACACTGCATGGAGGTAATTATTTATGAGACTCTAAGTATCAGCAGAGGTAATTTCCTCTAATGCAGCACATTGCTGCCTGCCAAGGGACACAAGCCAAGGCTCCTTACAGACAAACTGATTTAGAGAAAGCAGGCAGTTCTCCCTCAGTTCAAGTACATACCCGAAGCTAAAGCATAACAGCAAAAGTTCTGAGCTAGTATATAGTGACTTAGTAGTAGGAGTCATTTAGGTTTCTCTGATTGTCCAGTCTGTCTCCAGGGATGAGTTTGGAGGACAAGTTCATAAGATACTCGAGTTAATCCCCTTGCTACATCAGTAATTATCCCCAAGCTCAGCACCATTATGTCAAGCACCTAACACAGTGCCTTAAACATAGTATGTGCTCAATAAATACTTACCAATACTGACTGGCTGAATGACTGACTGACTGACTGAATGAATGAATGAATAGCCTTGGTTGCCTGGCTTTTGCAAGTCAGAAACTCTGATGTAAAAATAGCTGGATATGAAAAAAATTATGTGACTTTGAAGAAATTAACACCTGACTCATTTCCTTATTTTAATTTCCATCTTAAGGGGGTTATCAAGCCCCACCATTTTTCTTTTTTAAAACTATTTCTCACTTCCCCCTGATTCTGGATCTCATCATCTCTAGCTTAATCTCCCTGCCTTGTTCTCCTTCACCCATATATTTCCTCCTCTAATCCACCATCCTCGTGGCTACCAAGAATAGCAGGTTGGACTCTGTGGGTGTATTCAGATACAAAGAGACTTGACTTTCACAAATGTTGCTTCTAAGTGAGCTTGATGGGCCAATGCGATTCCTCTTTATCAGCTGACTCTACTCATTGGAACAAGGTAGGGATCAACCCCACTCCCCCATTCCTTGCCTCCCCACAATAAAAACTCTCCTTTTTCCCCACTATTGTGCCAGTTGTGGCCAGAAGCATTTACTCACTCTGTATTAGAGTCCTCTTAGCTAAAGAGACTCAAATGTCATTTTCAATTTCCCAGCTGGAAGCTTTGCATGAGGAATAGAGCTGAGGTGATTGATTCCACTTTACATTTCGCTTCCAGCAAAATAGTATGCTCTAAGTTTCAAGCATCACATGGAGGGCCCAGCAAGCTCCCAAATGCGTTTTCCCAGGCATGTTTCCCCCTCAATTTTTCTAACCTCTTACTATCACGGGGGAAATTTAATCCATATGTTTCTGGTTCATTTACACTTAACTCATCAAAATGTTGTGCTGTAAGAGCGATTTGATGTCAAAGAAACCTTGTGGGCCTCATTTATACATGTCTTTTCTTTGAACCAGGAAGTTAAGGTTTGCCAGAAAAAGCAGAAATCAACCTTTTAGAGGCTCCTTCTTTTTCTAAAGTGAAACTTTAGAACTTCTTACAATGTGAGAACTTATAAACCCAGAACTCCAGGGTTTTATTGCTTAGACATCTCTGTGCCCTCTAATCCTTTTTCCTTTCTCTCCTTACCCCCTAGCAGACAGTGTGCCGCCATTCTTAAAGAAATATTTGAGAAACAAAGAGTTAATTGGGGAAATGGGAGTAGAGCAGGGGGCAAAAAAAAATAGTGACATGGAATTTCAGAATCCTGAAACTCAAGTCAAGTAATTGACTATGAAGACTCCATGTCAGCTGGAATAAACACATTTCCTTCAAACTTCCCGAGCTAATGGAGATGAATACAACAAACACTATGCTTCTTAGCCTGAAGACATCAATTAAGTCTGTTGTAATTGAGATATCTTTGTTGGCCACTTTAGACTAGACTTGTCCAGTAGAACACTGCCCACGTGCAACCACAGAGCATTTGAAACATGACTACTATGCTGGAGAAAATAATTTCTATTTCGTTTGCATCTAACTAAATTAAATCTAAATTTAAATGTTGTACTACCATATTGGCCATTGTAGCTCTAGAATTGACTGACAAAAGAGCCACATAATCCTTTGTGTTTAACTTTTAAAATATATTGGACCTTAATGATGCAACATGATTCAATTTCTGGAATTAAAATGAGTTAGCCAATAGAATTTATTAGTATGATCAGAAAAACATAAGCAAGTAAAGATTATATAAAAATGCACTAACAGAGACAAAAAAAATGCATGTTTATTTATATTTTCAACTTCAAATATTTTTATATTTGAATAAAGGAGTCAAGAACTAGGGGCAGTCCAATCCTCCATAGGGACCCTCTCATACTCAGTTTAAAAATAATTTTGCCTTTCTCTCTACATATTGCAATTCTGGTCAATTTGTAGAGTGTATGCTGATTGTTTTGGCTAGCATTTGAAAAAAATCTCAAAATTGTTTATTAGAAAACATAAAGGTTATATGAAATACTCTGAGATGTTGAAGAAAAAATACAATTATGCCTTAGTCACTTGGGTTGATGAGTCACGTATCCTCTGACTAAATCTTCATTAACTAATTAAATTGCTTTTTATTCTTGAGATCTAAACTTATGCAAGGCACTTGATAAAAGCAACTTTTGTTGACTGTGTCCAAATATTCCTCATACATTCTTCTCATTCATTTATCTATATTCATTCATTCATCTATTAATTCAACAGTAATTTTTGAGATGTTGAGACTTGTATTATTTTATGCTAGGCCAATGAGATCATCTGTGTACTCAAGGGACCCGGTCATTAGTAGCACTAGATTAAAAATCTGGACTACTCACTCTCAAAGCAACTACTTGGTTATGTCAAAGAGCCTTCACTGGGCAACAATTTTCCTCCTATGCCTTGGGAAAAAATCTTGTCAATAATGACAGTTCAGTTTTAATTTCTTCCTCAGTAAGCAATGGTCATGGAGATGTGGTGACTGCAATTCTGAGCTGTGCTGCCTCACTTTCCCCCTGGGTGTCACTATTAGGGAGGCTATGAATGAAAAATGTTTCAAAGAGGTCATACATTATACTAAACATGCAGTTTGCTGCACATCTTTCGAATGGCATTTCCCCGCAATATTGGTTGATGAAATTGGTCCTTTGAAATCACACTAGAAAATAATAGTGACCACTTCCTATAGATCACTCCTTGTTGCTAAGAATGTTTCATTCCAATATTGTCCATCTCTCCAGGGACTAGATTTTGGACATTTCAGGACCTCTGTTATTGGGATAGGACCTTGTACTCATTAAGTGCTAACTTCATGCCTGACACTATTTTAAGTGTTTTAACTGTTGATATTTTTAAATCCATTCTTACTAGATTCCATTCTTACTAGATTCTAATGAAGTTTGTTATTCATATTTGTCATTTTTGTTATTTTCATTTTACAAAAACAGGAAACTGAGGCTAAGGGATGATAATTCTTGCAAATTCACACAGCATGTAAATAAAGGAGTCAAAGCACAGACTTACTGTATGTACTGTGGTAGACTGAACTCACAACTTTTATCTCTCTTCTGTCTTGCTAAACCTCAGGCTCAGAATAGAGTCTTCTCAGATGGAAATTATTAAGATGATGTGGTTTTTTTTCAGATAACATGGCTAGAGAATTTATTTCTAGGAAATTCATGTTCCTGAGGAAAAAATACAAAATGAAACCAAAGCTTAGTAAGTATTTTTTTAAAATACCAATGTATTTTTGGAGGAATAGAAATGAGATGACCTGGAAAGAATTCTTGCCTTGTTATCATGCTGAAGCAGACACATGCAGTGAGGATTAGTATGTTATTATTAATGATTATCAGAAAAGATGGGCATTGATCAAGAGACTAGTTTAAAAAAATGTTAAGAAAAGACAGTAAAAATATGTAATATTTACTAAATGCATACTATATACTCTAATAAAACATGTTGTCACCATTATCTCTGGGGAGCATAGAAAGAAAGTCATGACATCAGCCTTAGTGCACATGTTTTCTAGTTTCAGAGTACATATTTTCAACATGTTGCAATACCACCTTGAGATCTCAGAGGGAACAACTTATGGGAAGGCAAGAACTGCAGGAATATAAGAGTTGTTGGACTACAAACCTATATACCTCATTTTCTGAGTAATAGCCAACTGGTTATTTCAGGATGTAATGTGGAAGTGTCTTCTTCATATAAGAATTTCTCAACACAATTCATCACCTAACTAGAGCCCAAAATCACTGCTCCTAGATGGAAAAGAAATAAAAAATATGCAGCTATAGAGTGAGTTCCTGACTCAGCAAAGAATAAATACCTGTTTGACAGACCCTTAACTTTTTTATAGCAGCAAAACATGACACTGGAGAGAAAAAGAAACTTAAGGAAAGAAGGAGAAAGATCAGCCTGATTTAGCATCACCATTTGTATTTCCTGCAAATATCTTAAAGCCTAAGCCACATATCAGAAGGTCCAAGGGTCCTCATCAGCAGTGGATTGAAGTTAAATGCTATCATCAAAAACCGATTGGCATCAGTAACAATTGCCTGCAAAACTGTGATGGAGAGTGCATACTAAGGGGCATTTGTTCATTCAGCAGGACCATAACTTTATGAATGGTGGTTAGCGTTGGCAGGTGAGCCATAATATATCCAACCTTCAATCATGAATCAAACAGCAGGTAGAAAAATCACTGGACAATATATTTTCTGCCACTTGATTGCCCATAAAATACAACACACTTCCCTTGGTAATCACAGATGGGTGAAACAGTGCACTGTTTTATATCATCCAGATCTCTGGATTAGAATGAAATAAGAAACTGATAATCTTCCTACCCCCCAAGATCTTTGCTCCTTGGGCATCCTGACCTGTCAGCATCTGTATTAATACCACATCTGCAGAATCACATTCAAAACCATGGACTGCCCTAGGAAATAGAAGGCAGCATTCAATAGAAACAGATTCTCCAAAAGCCCAGATGAAATGGCTCAAGTTTAATGATCCAAAGAGAGACTTGCTTCTTACCAGATCAAAGGCAAAGAGATCATTTACAACTTGTAGTTCTGCACTCTCATTCATCACAGCTGTACATCTCTGTATTATAAACAGAGTTTATAATTTCAAATGATGGGCAACATTTCCTCATCAAAATTTTGCTGTTCATGGACCATGTACAGATGCTGATGATTACTTATATCCAGATATTTTATATGTTTGCATTAGAAGTGTATTCACTTGATTTTCAAATTTATGGAGTATATTAGGGGACCTTAAAAGGAGTATTCAGGATTATTGGTCCTTTGCTGCTGGGCATGGTATGATGACATATATTTGAAGGGATGTGAACCTATACTCCTAAAACATGTGTGTTGTAAACCAGCATTACTTAAAAAATTTTTAAGTAATAAAATAAATAACTGAGTTTTAAAAAATATGAAGTTTTTTTTTTGTGGGAGTAAGGCAGGAGAACTCTTCAATGAGAAGGGAGAGTTTATGTGAGATTTCTAAAACATATATAGGATGACCTTGTAGAAAATTGAGAAATGAAAGGTATTTCAGCAGTAGAAGCTATGTGATCAGGACAGACACATAACATATTAGGAAGTCTGTCAGCAGTTGGTATAGCTACAAAGAGCCTATGATATGGGCGAGGGTGTGAGATAATTTTGAAAGGGAGCTAAAGGTCAGTTCATAGATAGGTGAGGCCAATGAATGTAAATTGATGATTTTCAGGGGGAGTCACAAGAAATTATAGGTAAATAGCCTGATGCTGGAGATTATGATTTACTAAGACTAGTTGTGAGCAGAGAACCTCTATTGTCAATATCCCCTACCTCTGCAACTAATACTGTTGGAACCAGACTTTGAAGTGTTTTAGCAAAAAGAACATGAAATGATTTATACTTCAGAAAAAAAATCACTTTAGGAATAGACGAGGCTATGAATTTGAAGGGGTAAGGACTGAAGCCAAGGAGACCTTTGTAAGTAGTCATTACATTGCCACATTTTAGGGATGAGAAACTGTTACTCAAAGAGGTTGAGTGACTTGCTCAAATCAGGAAAGCTGGTAACGGAAGCAGAAGTTGAAACCTTTCTGATTCAACAACCTGCTGTCCTTCATTATACTATTATGGACTTTGCACGATGTCTGCAGGAAGGCAGTCCTGCATGACTAAGTATTAGCTCTGACCAGTTGAAGGTCCTAAGATAACAAAGACAGACAATTGTAGAAACATATTGGTTGGAACTAGGCTCTTTTGCTGATTAGGATTCAATTCTTCAATCCTCCTGTAATTCAAGTGCAATGTAATTGAAGCTCACTTAATTGACATCACATCCAGCAGACAATTAGAAAAGTGGTACATACATCAAGTACCTTCTCCTCTGCTGGATATACTATGATATAAAAGATGAATCAAACAAACAAAAGCTACATCTAGACATTACAATCTATCCTTTCACTGCACTAGGTTCTCAGTTTCATTTCTAAAGTAACTATCACAACAACTTTGTAAAGTATATAGTATTAACCCTATTTTTCCTTTTGTTTTAACTTTCCTATATTTTTCATTCTTTAGCTTTATTGAAGCTATAATTGACAAAAAAGTATATATTTAAGGTGTATATATATATATATATATAAAATCACCACGCTCAAGCTAATGAAAATATCCATCATCTCCAATAATGGCCATTTGTGTGTGTGGTTAGAACACTAAAAATCTAGTCTTTTAGCAAATTCCAAGTATACAATACAGTACTGTTAGCTATAGCTTACACCCCCAGAACCCACTCATTAATATAACTGAAAGTTTGTAACCTTTAACAACATTTCATTTCCTACAACCCCCAGATACTGCTAACTGCCTTTCTAGTCTCTACTTTTGCATGTTCAACCTTTATCCACATATAAGTGAGATCATACTGTATTTGTCTTCTCATATCTGACTTATTTCACTTAATGTAATGTTCTTCAGGCTCATCTATGTTATTGCAAATGGCAGCATTTCTTTCTCCTTTATGACTGAATAATCTGTGTGTGTGTGTGTGTGTGTGTGTGTGTGTTCTGTATCCATTCATCTGTCTTCATCTGTCTACATTTTCCATGTCTTACCATCCATTGAATGATGCACCAATGAGCTTGGGGGTGTAGAAAGCACTTGGATATGTTGATTTCATTTCCTTTGGATATATACCCAAAGTGCGATTGTGGGGTCATATGGCTATTTTTCAATTTAAGAAAGCTAAGCCCAAAAGCAGTTCAATAACTTGTTCCTAATATCTCATAAACAGTGTCTGATTCTAAAGCCTCATCTCTTTCATTTTCTTATAATCATTCAATTTTGTCACCGTTTTATTTGTGGACCATTGCCTACTTAATCTAGACTACAAAATCTTTGCTACTTTGATGACCATGTAGTGACTATAAATACCAGGTTACTTATACTCAGATACTTGTGGCTTATCTGTCACACATTGGAACACTTTTCTGTTAATTTTTCTATTAATACTAAGGGTGAAGTAAGGATAGGATTACGCACTACCTACAATATGTAACAGATATCTCTAGAAGCACGTGGAGAGGGAAAAGGGATATGTCTTTCTTAAACTGACTACATGAAGGTCTTCATTGGTAGGAATTACTCAGTACAAATCCAGATGTACAACCACTTTTCCTTAGCTAAGATGATAATTCCTAGAATCAGAATTACAACTTCCCCAAAATCAAAGACCTCAAACAGATGTCACCCTCGGTGACTAGCCTTCATTAAACAAGTATTATTGACCACCTATTATGACCATGGCCTGAAATGATACAATAAACCTTTATTAAAGGAGGTTTATTCATTACTGGTAATTGCTTGGCCCAAGCATAGCAGCAAGAAGGCAACAGTCACACCTCATTGGGGGTGTAGTTAAGAAAGGCGTGGGAAATGTATATCTGCCATGTGAACAGGTTACAGGCTCATTGAGGAGAGATAACTGCTGTTATTTGATATTCTATTCCTAGTGCTCACAGAGCTAGGCACACAAAAATTACTCAATGAATATATGTTGAATAAATAAATACCCTGGAGAGATTCATGGGCATTTTTGTTTAACTGACGCTACTATCAATTAGCATACCACTTTTCATGAGATCAAGGGAACTTTATATCACCATCAACCTCCAGAATGGAAAACAATCTAAGATATTTGTGCAAAGGGCCTATCATTGCTATAAGGTGTTTATATTGAGGGACTTCAAAATCCCAGAGGACTTATTTTCAATTTCAAACACAGAAGACCCTTTGGGATAATTTATAATCTAATACATGCCTTTTAAAACAAATACTCTTTTTATTAATCATTCCATCTTCATGGATTGTCCACTGTGCAATGCAATGCAGTAGTGACCAGGTCAGTTTGTCCTTGAGTTTCTCACAAGTTTATGGCAGAGAAATAATCATAATAGCTAATATGTATCAAGTGTTCAACATCACTACTTCATTCAACCTCTCAGGAATCCTACCAGACTGATGGTGTTATCTGCACTGTGTTACTGGTGAGAAACCCCAGGTAATTGGAAAATTTGTTCAAGGTCACACACAGCTTATACTTGGTAGGTCCAGGATTCCCATTTATGGATCTCTAACACCATAACCCATGTGCTTAGCCAGGATTATGCGGCTTTCGACTACTAATTGCACAAATATCTCTAGGAGGATGCTTTTGAAGGGCAAAGCTGTCAAAAGCCTGACTACTTGTGTTCTAACCTTGCCTCTGCTTCCTGACAACATATACAGTCAGTCTGTCTGTTTCATACACAAACATGGATAAAGACAGTGCCCATCTCAGACCATTGTTGAATAAGATGCTTAAAAATACATAGATGCTCACTTAGAAGTGCTACATAAATTCTAGTTCTGGTTATTAGGCACTCAAAAATCTACTCTCTGAAGGTGTTTTGCTTGATGGCTTTGTCTGTGGTTAAAAACCCAAAAAGAGAAAGGCTTCTTGATTGTAAATTTGAGGAACTGAATTATTAATCTCCAAAATCTGAAAGTAGACTCAAACTCAGGCTGTATTTATGCATAGAAGCAGCTATGAAAGAGAAGGGATTGACAGCTCTCTCCACCATTTCTGCCTTCAATCCAGTTGATGAAAACAAACCTTCCCACTCAATCTATGCCACCTTTGGTTGTCTTTCTCAGTAGTACAGACACAAAATAGCTGAGTGCACAGCCTGGAAAAACACATATGTTCAAAGGAAAGTTTAAAGTTTATTAATGATATTACCAGTTCAAGTGTTTTTACAAGCTGGGAATACACCATTTACGCTAAGGCCTTCAAAGTTTTAAAAAAATATCAATTTTTAAAAAATTCTGATTAAGTGTTTTTACAGATTATTTCTCAAGATAACTTATAAAAAATTCCAAGCCTTTGTTTCTCAATATGATACTCTGAGTTTTCTGGGACTAAACAATAACAATAAACAACCTGAATCAGGTCCGAGAAAAACTAATTTCATCCAGGAAGCTGAATGAGACTTTGAGACGTAAGCAGAAATGGCAAAATTTTTACAACCTTCAAAGTCAGGAAATCCATCTGCCTTTTATCCTGAATTCTCTGAGAGAACATGTCTAAGCAATCTGTAAGAGTATGTGTGTACACATATGTGCACATACATGCAAATATGCACGTGTGTTGATTCACTCATACTACTTTCAAAACTGGTTAGAAACTCCTCTGTGTATGGAGAAGAGGGGGATGGGTTAGATCACACAGGAGTGCTTGTCAGTTATAAGATTACTAAGAAATTTGAGTTAGTGAATTAGATGGGAATTCTTGGAGACAATGATCATACATGCTATTTTTTAGTGGACATTCATTAGGTTATATTCCTGTATTTAAATGACTTAAAATCTGTGATGTCATTGTTAAATTTCCCATTTCTCACATGGGAAAAATGACTCTCAGAGAGATTAAAGACAGGACTTGAATGCCGGTTTTGAGTAATCCGAAATATCACTCCTTCATTATAAAAACCCCATTGGTTGGAGCAGTCTCTGTTTCCTTAATAACTCTATCAGTTGTGGTGCTTAGAAATTTCTTCAGTAATAGGCTTTCATAGATTTAATATGTAGGTAAGAAAAATATCTTTTTTTACTTTAGGTATATTATATCTGATAAAGAACTGCTAAAGACTTAAAGGCGGGCCCAACCACCAAACAAGTTTTGAAAAGTCAGCAAGTTTACAAGAAGGCTATTATAATAAACCTATGATCTACAGCTTGCTTTAAACACTACTCTCCAATTACCTATGTATGGTATTTCTATTTTTAAAAAATATATCTTCACTAGTCTTTTTCTTTCAACCAAGGTGCTCAATAAATATTTGTTGAATGAGTACAGAAAAATAACTCAAGGGTCATGGAATAGCCTCGTGAATTTTACAGTTTTAGTTCATTGATCTTTTTGAAAAATAATCTCATAAAGACAACATAAACAGCATTGGACTCAAATGAATGAGGTTTGATATTCCATGAAGAAATAATGCAACACCAGGATGTATAAATTTGTGTTTCCTCAATGAGATCCAAGGATAGAGTCTTAGTGCACATTGTATGAGTTAGAGTAATCCTAGCAGCTGTAATCAATATACTGCCCAATCAATATACTTCCTAAATTTCATTAAGTTAACCAATATAAGTATATCCCTAAAGTATATCATCTAAATCCAACACTTCTATCCTTATAGGGCAGTTTTCCTCCATCTAATAATTCAAGGATCCAGTCCCTACAGTCTTTACACTCTGCCATCTGAAAGAGTTTTGGAGGCAGATAAGGAGAAAGAGAGAAAACAAACTGCTTCTTAAAACACTTGTCCAGAGCAATACACATCCCTTCCACTCACATATTACTAGAAAGACATAGGTCAAGGCCAGCTGACACAGGAATGTTTAAAAGCATTCTCTGGTGGAACAGCTGCAGAGGGGAGATACTAGCTTTTGGTAGACTCTACCATTTCTTCATCTCCTACATATGCCTGAACTCTCAAGTGGGAATGGAACTTAACACCTAAGAACTATGTTAAATTCTTTTCATATATTATCTCATTAAATTTTTCTCAAAACTTGATGAATTATTATCTTGACTTAAAAAAGAAACTGATACTCCAGGAAGGAATATAACTAGCCCAAGGTGATATGGCTGGTTGGAGATAGAATACAGATTTAAATCTATCTCAGACTGATTGCAAAGCATATGATCTAGTCAAAGGAGGATTCACATTACCGAAGATTTGTTCGTTTCTCAAAAGAATTTGAGTTCTGCTCAACCGATGCTTACATTATTGGATTTGGCTAAACTTTAAAATATATTGGGCAGTTTTTTCATCCTGATTCGTGCGAGTCTAGAGAGGATATTTAAATCGCTAATAGAGAAAAATAATCACACATATGAGTTAAGTGAGTTAATCTTATCTGCAATACAAAGGAAGATGTGAACAACAAATTTATGGAAAGGACAGGAATGCAATTGGTTTTTAAAACAAATGATACAGACAGAAAATAGATTAGTGGTTTCCCGGAGGGGGGAGAAACAAAGAAAACGGAAGGGACTGCTAATGAGTACTGGGTTTTATTTAGGAGGATTAAAAATAAATATTCTAGGATTAGTGGTGATGGCTGTATAAATAAATATATTAAAACCCACTTAGGGCCTCCCTGGTGGTGCAGCATTTAAGCACTGCACTGTGGAGTTGTCGACAGCGGCAGTGAGAGTTCGATGCCCGAATGGGGAGATTCCCACATGGCGTGGCAGACCTCTCCTGCCTCGCCCGCTTCTCCCCTCAGCAATATATTTTCATCGATCTGCCTGTTCTGCTCCCTACTCTGTCTCTGATGAACCCTCTTGCCGCCCCATGCCTCTGGCCTGTACTTTAGCTTGTATGCATAAATAAGTAATCTTTAAAAAAAAAACCCACTTAGTTAAAATAGTGAAACTCATGACAATGTGAACTATATCTCAATAAAACTGCTCCCCTGTCTTGCCCACTGCTCCCCTCAGCAGTGTATTTCGGTATTGCATGTTCTGCTTCTCACTCTGTCTCTGGTGAGTCCTCTCACTCCCTCCCCTACATCTCTGGCCTACACCCCAGCTCTTGTATGCATAAATAAATATATCTTTACAAAAATAAGAAAATAAATAAAATTTTTAAAAATGACAAAAATAATGGCTTCCTCCTCAGTTTGTCCTCTGGCAACTTGGAAGTGTCATCATCAACTG